>JAHWFP010159698.1:37791-48828 GCA_023313725.1 Lithobius niger | reverse complement strand
AATCAATAAAGGCAAAATTCAGCCCCCAGAAATCTCTCCAAAACAAAAAAAAAGAAAACTGTTGAACGAAAGCAGCAATAAAGGCAAAGTGCAGCCCCAAAAACCTCATCTCCAGCAAAAAAAAAACTGTCGAACCTAAGTATCAATTAATAAACAAAAACGGAACGTTAAATGTTTAGAGTAAGGGTCTAAAAGTCAAAACCTAGAAGGAACACGGACAAGGTTTGACAGTAAGGATCTATGTGTAAAATTTTGTAAGAGGCTGGTAAGCATTAGACCCTTACTACCCGGTGGTTAGCTTATAGGTCTACTCTATTCGGACAGAAAGTGTGTATGAACGATTGTAGCAGGTTTTCTTTGTTCTTAGAATATTGTTATGGAACTTTAAAAACTTTACTGCTTTAGAATTTTTTTAATTATATTTCGTAGATGTAGAGGATAACCAGTAATGCTCTCTGCTGCGAATACCCTGCAAGGTTACTAATAAATAATTTTCAACATACAGTAAGGCAGTAAACCTATACCACACTACCACTGGATCATCACATGGGAGGATTTCCAGTTTTTCGTGAAAATGTTTTTATTTCTGACCTCCGGGTAGTAAGGGTCTAATGCTTACCAGCCTCTTACAAAATTTTACACCTAGACCCTTACTGTCAAACCTTGTCCGTGTTCCTTCTAGGTTTTGACTTTTAGACCCTTACTCTAAACATTTAACGTTCCGTTTTTGTTTATTAATTCGTGTTACTTTTAGAATTGCAGCTAAACTGTAAAACTGAGAGTTTACCACAGAGACCCAAGGCTGACTCTTACTAACACTGGCTATACAATAGAAACAAATCCTTTAATCTTCAGTCTTGCAGCTGGCGTTTGCTAATTAGCATTGTTGCATAATAACAATGTTTAAAACAATATAAAACAATCAATCTGGTCGTTCAGAGCTCCATAACCCCCGAACCACTTGACCAATTAGAAAATGCCTTATGGAAAGGGCACATCTACAGAGCAATACCTGTAAAGTGAGCTAAGAATCAGCTTCCTAGGACAAATGGTTTGACCTGTAGAGAGGACAGACGAAAGGTACATCCCCAGAACAAGACCAAGAACAAGAACAAGACCAAGACCAAGACGTTGTCTATTTGGCCCCTCTTTTGTATCTCGGGTTTGGCTCGCCCGAATTTCACAATTTTTGGACTGCAGACAGGCCTTGACTAGTCAAGGCTAGATTCCAAATTTGGTTTAAAAATGTTTACTTTTGACGGAGTTATAAGCTCTCAAAGTTGAAAGTTCAACACAGAGATCCTAGGTCGACCCTTAATAAAGGCAAAATTAGGCCCCAAAAAAGAACATTTTGCCGGCCCTCAGCCTGGCCGGCTAAAAATGGTTTCTTTTTGGCTAAAACATACTTAACCTGGTAATTTTAGCATTACATTCCTCGAATGTAATGTTCCCCTGGAGGTTTCTTCCGGTTTGTAGATGCCTGCTTGCATATCCCACCGGGCATGTGGGGCGCGGTCCTCCCTTATAAAGGCGACAGCGCGCACGCTATCGGCATTCATTTTACTCTCAATGTGTCAGGCGGTGACTCGAGAGGGGAGGCAAGGCGGGAGTAAGGTTAAGTATGATTTAGGCAAAAAAGAAACCATTTTTAGCCGGCCAGGCTGAGGGCCGGCAAAATGTTCTTTCTTTATTGCCAAAACAACTTAACCTGGTAATTTTAGCATTACCAGCTGACCTCGTCAAAATTGGTGGCGGGAACCGCCTGAACGAGCGCCCCGGGATGCAAGCAGGCTTTCCCCATGAATTCTTTATCTGCATGAGAAAAATTCGCACTTTATTCAGAACAATTGGGCTTGACAGGAATTGGTCTTTTTCGTATGAATTGGTGGCCCTGAAAAGGACCGTTGTTTGAGGGTCTTGCTTCTGGTTGGATGGAACTTGCTTCCTTCATGGATCTTGCTTCTGCTTCGTTCTGAGTGCTTAAGGGGGTTTGACCACGGTTCTGGCTGCGACGATTGGTCCCAGCCGATGTAGTCCGGATTCGTCCTTCGTCATGTCTTGTAGATGTGAAGGTGGATTGGTGGCGCCACGATGCTGCTGCCAAGATTTCTTCGATTGGGGCGGCGTTGTGGTGGGCCCAAGATGTGGAGATAGCTCTTACTTCGTGTGCCGCTATTCTCATGCTCTTGCTCAATCCGTGTTAATCGTAAGCTGCTTCGATTGTTTTCTTGATCCAGCGTGACACCATGGCGGCTGTTGTTTCGCCGGTTTGGAGGTCCACTGGAAGGAAGAGTTGATTTCTGCCTCTCCGTATGTCTTTGCTTTGTGTTGTGTGCGGGCTAGGTAGAAGCGGAGAGCTCAGACTGGGCAGAGGAGGCGTTCTGGTTCGTTCCCAGTGAGGTTCGAGAGGGCAGGGAATGTGATGGGTTTCGAGGGCTCGGATGGTTTTTGAGTTTTGGCTCTGAAGGACGCTCTTGGGAAGAGTGTGAGCGATGAGAAATTCGGGCCGAAGATGCAGTATGCCGGGTCTGCCGAGAGGGCTTGAATCTCGGAGCATCTTAGACTTGCTGCCAGTGTAACAAGGAAGACAGTTTTGTGGGTCATGAGGTGGAGTGAGCTGTCTTGCATGGGTTCATAGGGGTTCTCCATTAGTGATTGTAGGACGATGGAGAGGACCCAGTCGGTGACGGAACGTCTTGTGGTAGGTCAATCATTTTCGTATGAGCGTAATAAGGACGAAATTCGGTAGTCCTCTAGTAGGGCGGTGCGACCGGTGACTTTGAAGACGGAGTTTAATGCAGATAGGTAGGCGAGGATGGTGGAGCCTTTGAGTTTGTCGGTGTTGAACAGGTCACCGAAGGAGCTTAGGAGTTCGGGAAGAGAGGGGTTGAGTGGATTTGTATGTTTTGCGATACACCAATGAATCCACTTAGACCAGTGGCTGTCATACATGCGGTTTGTTGATTATCTGGTTGCTTTGGATGCGATGCGTTCAGCCTCTTCTTGATGAATGCCAGCCTTTTTGAGGAGTTTGATGACAGTAGCCACCCGTGTAAGTTTAGGAGTGGGAGGTTCGGGTGCAGTTTTGTTCCTTTTTGTTGTGACAGAAGATCTGGTAGAAGAGGGAGACTTCTTGGAGTGTCGACTGCTAGGTTTAGGAGGAGCGGGAACCAGGCTGCAGACGGCCAGAGCGGGGCTATTAGGATGAATAGACCCTGGCTTACTTCTATTTTTCGAAGTACTTGAGGAAGCAGTTTGAAGGGTAGAAATAGGTAGGCGAACAGGTTGTCCCATGGGAACGTGAGAGCGTCTACTGCTACTGCTGAGTTGTCCGGAATCGGGCTGATGTAGTGGGGAAGTCTGGCATTGTGCCTCGTGGCGAATAGGTCCAGCATTGGTTTGTCCCAGATGTTGAAGAGAGATTCGCAGATGGATTTCTTGAGGCACTATTCGCCTGCTGGTATGAGAGAGAAGCTGCAATCACATTCCTGTTGCCTGGGATGTGAAATGGTAGGAGGGTGATGTTGTGTGGGATACACAGATTGAAGATTTCCATTGTTAAGTTGTGGAGCGATCTTGATTTCGTTCCGCCTTCTTTCCTGATGTAGGCCAGGGCTGTTGTGTTGTCGGCCTGGATCTGTATGACCTTGTTTTTGATAAGCGGAAGGAAGTGCCGGAGGGCCAGAAGGATTGCACGTAGTTCCAATCCGTTGATGTGGTCTTTGAGGGTGGCAGGCCACAGGCCGGAGATTTCCTGCTTGTCTAGGTGTGCTCCCCTGCCAGTGCTTGATGCATCCGTGAAGATTTGGTGGTTGGGTGGAGATTCCTGTAGAGGGACGGATTTCGACAGGTTTGTGACGTCGGACCACCAGAGGAGGGATTCGAAGGGGAAGTCCTTGTTGAACGGGATCTGTCTGTCCGGATTGTTTTGGTTGATTGAGTGGTTGTCTATCCGGTAGTGAAGGAAGGGTCTTACCATCCAACGCCCGTAAGGGACCAGGTTGGCCATTGCGTTCATCTTTCCAATGAAGGAGTTCAGTTCAGACGGATGTGATGTAGGAGGTCTTCTATGCGTTCTGGAGATGGGGAGATTGATGCCGACTGTAGGTCGAATGTTGCTCCGAAGAACGTGAAGACTTGTTCTGGAAGGAGCGTGACTTAGCTAGGTTTACGCCAAACCCCATGCTGTTCAGCAAGTTGATGGTCTTGTCCCTGTTGAGTTCCAATTGGGATGGGTCTGGGTTGTTGAGGGCCCAGTCGTCGAGATAGGCATTGGCCTTTATTTGGTGCTGGTGAAGGTTTGCCAAGATTGGTTTTAGGACTAGGGTGAAAATCCTTGAGGCTGTATTCAGGCCGAAGGGGAAGCAGCGGAATTTGAAGACTTTCAGGTCATAGACGAAACGAAAGTAGTGGGTGATTGCTGGATGGAGGGGGATGTGAAGGTAAGCGTCTTCCACATCGATGGTGACTGTCCAGTCGTTCTGCTTGAATGATTGGCGGATGGAGTCGAGGGTTTCCATCTTGAAGTGTTCGTTTTGAATGAACTTGTTGAGGGGTTTCATGTTGAAAATTAGGCGTAGGCCTCCTGATTTCTTTGGACGGGTGAAGATCGAACTGTAAAAACCCGGGCCTAGGTTGGGGAATCGTCGTATCGCCTCCTTCCGTAGCAGCTCTGATACTTCGTGTGATAGGGAAGCTGGCGAGAAGTCCCATGGAGGTGGTGACAGCGGCGGTTGATGTAGGAACGACGGACGAAAGCCGTGCTGTATTATCGACAGGATATCCAGATTGGTGGTTAATTCTTGCCAGGCCGGGAAAAAGTGGCGTAGTCTGGCCCCGACTGGGAGACCAGCTAGGTGCAGGGCGTCATTGTTGATTTATTCGGTGCATTCTTCTACTGATCCAGGGCAAATCCAGGGCCTGTCGTTAGGCCACGGTTGATGACGGGAGCGTCCGGTACCTTGGAGGGCTTGAACAGGAAGCAGTCCGGGACCGTCTGCTCGAGTGTCTTTAAAAGAGCTGCGAGCGACAGGGTGGCTTCGTCAGGAGTATCGTCCGGGAACCTGATGCGTTTCTCGGCCGCAGGGGTGGGAGACATCGGGTGGTGCGACGACAGTGTGTCGTCCGACTTGCGCTTGGAAGCTGAGGCCGGTGGGGGGAAGCGGCACGCCTGTGCCCTTCGTGGCTTGAGGTCGATGCGACCCAGTCCTGGGTCCGGGATTTTCGTACCGATGAAGTGCAGGAGGGAGGCGGCATCGGGTTGACTTGGAAATAAATTTAAATTTGGGGGGGGGGGGGGTTGGTATAGTTAGGAAAACATCCTTGGAAGGAAAACGGGACTAAATGAGAAACGTAATTATACAAGACACCGTACGAGGAAACGAGATGCACAAGAAACGTAATAAAATAGTATTTGTGAAGAGTTGACCTATAGCTCGATCTCTCCCTAATCCCCTTAAAGTGCTACTGCAGAGTGGCGTTCTACTGGGAAAACCCGGAATATTCAGGGAATTTATCAAGTCTGGAAAATTCAGGGAAAAATCAGGGAATTTGACAACATATACTGAAAGTCAGGGAATTTCAACACCTTCCGGAAAGTCTCTTTCACCTTATAAAGAATAGCTGATTCGGATAATTTTTTACTTCTAAAACTTTCACTTTATTTCAATTCAAACTTCATGTCCTGTTTGTTTCATTTTCTGACAAAGTGAGACCTCCTTAGGCCTAAGTAATGTGGGCCTTAGTGCGTTTCTAGTTTTGTTCAGATTATGGCCTTTTCATAGTGCTTACCAATACCAATTAGGCAGTGCAATTTTTGATTTCGCAAAGGAATACGATATAGTTATTGGGATTTGAGTGAAATGTAGAAAATATTTTATTAGTTCTGTACTGCACCTTCCTTCGACAAAAAAAAATCAGGGAAAAGTGTCAGTATTGGTCTGGAAAACCTGGAAAATCAGGGAAAAGTCTCAGTATTGGTCTGGAAAACCTAGAAAAATCAGAGAAAAGTGTCAGTATTGGTCTGGAAAACATGGAAAAATCAGGGAAAAGTGTCAGTATTGGTCTGGAAAACTTGGAAAATCAGGACAAAGTGTCAGTAATGGTCTGGAAAACATGGAAAATCAGGGAAAAGTGTCAGTATTGGTCTGGAAAACATGGAAAAATCAGGGAAAAGTGTCAGTATTGGTCTGGAAAACATGGAAAAATCAGGGAAAAGTGTCAGTATTGGTCTGGAAAACCTGGAAAAACAGGGAAAAGTGTCAGTATTGGTCTGGAAAACCTGGAAAATCAGGGAAAAGTGTCAGTATTGGTCTGGAAAACCTGGAAAATTCAGGGGAAAGTGTCAGTATTGGTCTGGAAAACCTGGAAAATTCAGGGAAAAGTGTCAGTATTGGTCTGAAAAACCTGGAAAAATTTTGAACGCCACCCTATACTATCACCGATTGAAAACCGTTCGCAAATACCCTGGCGCCATCTAGCGGCAGTAATATTGACTTGTTAACCTGTACAGCTTGCTCCCAGGTGCACGAGGACGTACCATACTTGCACTCAATAATTAAGAAGGCTCGTGGCTTGTTTGTTTCGGAAAAAGAAATGACGTTATGAAGTCCTTCGTTTGATGCTAGCAAATGCTAAATAGTACTGCATAACGCTAGATGTTGCCAGATTCTGCCTACTTTCAATCGGTGATAGTGCCACTTTGTAACCAGCTATTTACGTGTAGCAGAGCGCAACACGAGTAATCGCTCTGGTGCACCTTGCAGTTACATAAGCTGCTTGGTGTTCAGTCAACTTAACGGAAGTTGGCCGACCGCCAACAGCCGGGTAACAGGCCAACTCCACTACTCAAACAGTTGAAACCGGTCAGCACCTGTTAGCTCGTCACGTGACGATGTCTCAGGTCACTTCTATTGCGCCCCCCCCCCCCCCCTTATAAGACACGTGGGCTGGACAACCGAACGGCTAGTTGGTGTGGGGCAGGCAACTCGAAAGGTTGTCTTTCTGGACTCTAAGGATTAGACCAAGATTCTAAACTTGTGTTTAATGCCTAATGTGTGTTCTCAGTGCAAAGACCCCTAGCTTTGCAGTAAGGAGTATTGGTAACGAGATATTTCTTGGATTCAATCGTCTACTCCTTGAGTCGTCACAACTTTAAAGCTTGTGGGAGGTACACTACTCCGTTCCGTTACGTCACGTTATAGGCCATAAAATGTTTGTTTGGATTAAAAGCAATTAAAAGCAAGTACTGCTCTGTTCCGTTCCATGACGACCCATTACCTGAAAGACGAAGGTGTCGAGGCAAAATCCTTTCAGTCAACACTGATCGCATCGGAAAGGTATATACAGGGTGATCCACAAAAAACTGACGACCCAAGACTTTAAGTCCAACTTTTCTAGTTAGCACCCCTCAGAACCAGGAGAGGGCAGAAATCTTCACGTTTCATTAGATTTGATTTCTGTCCTATCCTGGTTTTGAGGGGTGCTAACTAGAAAAGTTGGAATTAGAAAATGTTGGGTCGTCAGTTTTTTGTGGACCACCCTGTACAACTGCCGTCAGCTGGTCGCACACTGATCTGTTCCGTCCCGTTACGACGACTGACGTCAACGGATGGTCCAGCGCACATTGCTTCCATCGCTAACCGTTTTTCAGTCGGCTCCGCTGAGATTTTAAATTTGATCATGCCCAAATTGTCAATGCAAATGTAGAAGAATGTAGAAGGTCACTTGTAGTGACCTTGAGTAGGTAATTAAATTAAACGTCGTAGTAGATTAGGTATTATTAATTCTTTACGCTCTGGCATGATGACATTAAAGTCCAAAAGGCAACGGAAATAGATTTGCTACTGTATTATTGACTGAAAGGATTCTGCCTCGACATGCCGACAGGGCCGTCACGGAACGGGACGGAGCAGTATACATGGCTCCTTTAATTTAATCCAAACAAATTTGACGGCCTGCGACGTAACGGAACGGAATGGAGTAGTGTACGACAAGTTTTAGGGCGGTTACGCAACGGAAATTTTCTAGCTCACTAGCCTTTTCTTGGTTAATACTAAATCAGCTGGCTGCTTCTCCCCTTTACCAGACCAGGAGTTGTAACAACGGCAACCATGGCAACAAAGCGGACGCACATCTTCTCGTGCCTCGCACGATGCGTACAACATGACAGCGTTGCTTTATGACAACAAGAATACAATTTTTACTGCGGTTCAAGACGACGAACTGATTTCTGAATGATGAGGTTCGATGTTTTGTCTTCGATAACCCCGAAATGGACGCGTGTTGAATTCTCGAATTCTCCCTGCGAGCAGCTATTTATTGTGCCGTCGTCTGATCACAGCTAGAAGCTGTTCTTTGAGCGAAAATAGAAAATCTTGGACGTATAGCGAAATGACCCCAATGTTGTATAGCAATATTTAAAATTACTGTTGCACTTTGTTCTTTATCCGTGTTATTTATAATACATTTAATTTGTTATCTATTACCGCATTCATTTAGTGAAAACGGGAAACTAATCGTAAATAAATAACGGTTGACTAGTAAATAGCGTCTGGCGAGCGAGAAGGTCTCGTTGCATAAACGCGCCCTTAGTCCGTAAGTAGAAGACGAACTTCAGACAAAGCGAGTGGCTTTTAGATGAAATATAGGTTAGGAGCTTACTTGGACATTTAATTGAGAAGATTACGCGTAACGTAACCAGTCTGTGTTCAGTTTGATAAAATCAAGAAGTACCAAGGCAAAAACAGTTTATTGGATACTATTTTGGACTACCATCTTGGATTTTCAAAAAAAACTGAATAGGACACCCCGACACCAGTTTGTGTCACATCGGTTCAACGGCTTGGAAATTGAAGCAAAAACCTTTATTGGATGCCATTTTAGAGCCGCCATTTTGGATTTTTCACCAGACTGGAATACGGTTTTGGAGTAACAAGGCAAAAAAAGTTTCTTATACAGTTTTGAATCGGCAGCTTGATCGAATTTTCACAAAACCAGTTTCTATCCGGAATGTTATTTGTAACCAGTTTGTGTTTAAATTAAACCTATTGCACAACTATTCCATTGTTGGACCATTGTTGCAGCATTTATATCCTGCAAGAAAACGAAGGCTTGGGTTTCTCACGTAAGAAAACGAAGGTCTTTGATTCTTATTTAAGTAGTAAAAATACAATCGCCTGCCATATTTACGTATCCCAAATCGTTTCCAAAGTATTATTAAACTATTTCACACTTTAAATTAACAACTATTAATTTTTTTAATAAGAAAAAATAATTCTGGGCATAGAAAACGAAGACGTGGGTTCTTTAAGAAAACGAAGGCCTTTGGTTCTTACTTCCGTGAGTAAATCTACTACCACTCTCAATGTTTGCATATCAATATTTACGTACCATTGTTTCCAAAATAATACATTTATTGCAGCTGAAGAAAAACCCAAAGGAAAGAGTTAAAATTGATTAAAATAAACAAATAAGGCATTTATTGCAGTTAGTTTTAAAAACGAAGTTGGACCAAAGAACATCCCCGCCAACAATGGCTCGTTATGCTATCCCAATAATGGCTCGGTTACCAACAATGCAAGTCGTTGTTGTACAAATATATTCGACGATGTTTCGGTAACACTCGCTTTATTGCAACAATGGCTCGTCCATTTAAGTTTTAACTCGTCGATGTACAAATGTGTTACACGACGGCGTTGACAACAATGCGGTTAAGACTTTCTCGTGGCTTCGCCACTCGGGTACACAGCGATTACCTTATTGTTGCCGAACGCCATCGTCTAACTGATACTTGACGAATAATTGGGGTTTTTTCCAAACCCAATTATTCGTCCAGGAATAAACTGTTTGGAAGTCAAACCCCAAAACAGTTTTGTTTTTTGGACGCCAACTTCAACGGGAACGTTTTGATGAATATCTGTAATGCTTTAAGTTCAATGTTGGACGCAAGTTTTTTTCACGTCCAGTTAATTATTGCCTACAGGCAGGAGTGTACTACGTCCGTGGTAATGTCATTAGCTCCTGCTACAGGCCATTACGTGGGACTTCCTGCCATCTACTAACACGAAACATCAGGAATTAATCATCATACCAAATAGCAGCAGCCCTACAATTAAAAGCAACGTTTTTTTCCCATCCTTCGTGCGCATACTTTGTCTTTCCTACGGTACCAAACAATTATTGAAGCACATGTTATGTAGTTCGAACTTTCGTCTAACAGTTGATTGTTGAAGGATGAAATGAAAGAATCCGTGTTTCAGTTAAAATCGTATAGTTTTAAACCAAACTAAGCTACGTTTTTAATTTGAAGGCCATTAGGCCTCGAAATTGGCAGCTATTAATGATAGAATGGCTATTTATTTAGTAGATGCAGGCTCTCAAGAGCTGAGCGGAATTGTTTCAAAGTAAGCAGCAACAATCGTTACGTGTGTGATCGTGAATGAACAAAAATTAGAATTGCAACAATTATTGCCCCAATGTGTCCCCTTTTGTTGTTAAAGATATTAACACACATGAATTGTTCCAAAATTGGTGGAAACAAACACAGACATTAACTTGCAGCAGGGGATTGCATACTGAATGGTGACTTGCTCAGTGATAGGGTATTTTTTTTAGAATTCCGTAAACTACAGGTACGTGTCTTTTTTGGGGCTATGCCAAAATCTCTACGAAATGTCTTGTCAACCTTTAGTTGCATGAATTAATTTCTGATACTTTTTTAAGTCAGTCGTTGGATTCGAGCCAGCATCTGCTTGGTTTGGAGATGAGGACGCTAACCACTGTGCTGTTTCTGCTAGCTTTGCTCGGGGTTCCGGGGCCCCCTCACAAAGTTGTTTCACGTTCAGTCATGGCAACGCCAAGAACTAACATAGGAGGGTTGTGGCAATGTAGGGGAGAAAAGGGGAAGGTGAGAAGAGGAGGGGGAGGGGAGGAGAGGTAAGATGTTGGAGCCGAGAAGAGAGGGAACAGAAGAAGAGAGGAGGGGAAGGGAGAGTAGGGGAAGGGAGAAGAGGGGAAGGGAGAAGAGGGGAAGGGAGA
>JAHWFP010159698.1:19672-37691 GCA_023313725.1 Lithobius niger | reverse complement strand
GAGAAGAGGGGAAGGGAGAAGAGGGGAAGGGAGAAGAGGGGAAGGGAGAAGAGGAGAAGGGAGAAAAGGGGAAGGGAGAAGAGGGGAAGGGAGAAGAGGGGAAGGGAGAAGAGAGGAGGGGTAGGGTGGAGAGGAGGGTAAGAGGAAAAGGAGGCAGGGAAAAGGAGGCAGGGAAAAGAGGAGGGAAATAGGAAGTGAAAAGGATGATGAGAAGGGAAGATCACATTATTTGCTTACTAAATGCGGGCATCAAGAAGAAGGGACAATGCAGGCGCGGGAGGGGGTGGCGGGGTAATAAATTTATAACCAAACACTAAGGGTAGCGAGGGGAAAAGCGGGGAGGTAAACAGACCCTACACTGCCAGAGCGTGGTCGGGGATCCCAGAAGGGGACAGGGGTGTGCAGGTTGGGGGGGGGGAAATTGAAAGTGCCAGAAAGCACCAGAGGGTTTGCAGTGAGGTGTAGGGGGCAGTCGGGGGACCAGGGACAGGGCTGGGCAGTGTGGGTTGAGGGGGGGGGGGTATAGAAATTGAAAGCACCGTTTACTTTACTAAGATGACGAAACATCGGGAGAGGCTAAGTCCAGGAAATTCAATCACCATGAAGCATGCATGGGTCCAGCTAGATGCTCAGTAGATAGCTACTTTAGCTATTTGATGGCATTGCAACTGAAAATAAACATTGTCTGGCAACAATGCTTTTGTATAAGAATGTATTACGCCTGTAACTGTTATTGCCAACTTACAACTGCTGTATTGTTGTGAACAACGCAAAATGTTCTTACTCTTCTTGCTCTTTTCCAACTGCTTGGAAGTCTGCCAGAAATGAGCACCTCTTGTCAATGATGAATTATTTCTAGAGCAGCTATTTTTTTATGAAGTGCGCAATTTTAAACATAAAATTATTTTTTTACTTATCCTAAAGCGATTACCTTTATTTTAGCTATTTCGATTAGAATCTTGCTAAACTTCCGAACTCCTGTCTCATTATGGCAAACTAGTGGAAAACCCGAACAAAGTTCGGGAAGAAGCGAATGTGTGGGCAGCATGACCAAGGCTCGTCTCTTTCCCTACTAAGTCACGTATCCTACAAAATCCTTTTTTAGCCCTATCGGCAACCTGCTCTCCCCCCTCTCCCTGCCCTCCCCCGATCTCTGTCTATTCTGCCTCCGTTAGGTTACACTAGTCACTTCTACTCCTGCGTCACCTCGCACACAGATACTCTTTTCCCTACTGACCGTCTCTGTCCTCCGCTCTCTTCCCCTCCCCTAACAATCATGGGTCGCAAATCTTCCAGCCCAGAGCAATCTTTTCGGGAAATGGCAAGAAACTGCGGCCAGGGAAATAACTACACCGAATTAATTACAATTAAGTGTCACTACGCGTAAAACGTTTCACCACGACATTACAGTACAATCTCTTCGCCACCAGATTACAACAGGAGGAAGAATGCACCCCCCCCCCCCCCAAAAAAAAAATACGGACCCAGGCACGTTGCCCCAGTCTCTTCTCACTTACGCAAGCTGGCCGCCAACCCCAACACCTCTTTGCCACCATGTAGCGTCAGTCAATCTCTTCCCATCCGATGCAAACAGCCCACCAAAAACCACTTGCACTACCGGCCACTCGGGGAGGGAGTAATACAAAAATTATAATAAGTAAAACACTACGCCTATCCAATATCCACCACCAGACAGCAGCACCGAACATTCATGTCAGCCAAGCTCAGCATCCTCACTCTGCTTTAGTTTTGGCAACGCAATTATCTGCCGGCGGTGGCAACAGGTGGCATAGAGGTGTTTGCCCAGACACCCAAACTAAGCCCGTTGAGTGGAGAATTGTTTTTTTTTTAAATTTGTGTTGCTTTTCTCAAGTGTGTGCACCATCAGAGTTGATGGCATTGAAGTACTTACCGCACCGAGTAAATTTTACTTGGTCAATATTTCCATGAAAACTACATTTTTCGTGAAGACTTTAGTACATATTACTAATTTTTCTTGATGCGGGCCATGAACCCCGCCAACAATGGCTCGTTGTACTATCACAACAATGTCTCGGTAACTAACAATGGAAATCGTTGTTGTATAAATGTTCGACAATAGTTCGGCAACAATGCGCGAACACTGCCCTTTGTTGCAACAATGGTGCAGAGGTGTTCGCCCAGATCCTCAAATGCTCCTCATCGCTTTCCCTACTAGAAAATGTCAGATATGTTACCTGCAGCACTCTTCTCACGTGACTCCACTATGCTGCATGGTGACGTCATAGGCATCCGTATTTTCACTTTTTCGAGTTACTTGGTAAGACACTTTTAACTGGACAGCGAAAAGCGGGGGTGGTGGGTAGGTTCACCATAAAGCTAAGCGTTTTAGGATTGGCGAAGGGCGGGGCGAGTGGGAAAAATTAACTTTACGTTTAAAATTGTATTTTCACCGTCTTTATCAAAGAGGTGGGGGGGGTCGAGCCGAACCCTAGAACGCAAGTATTAAGAAATCGTATTCTAGTTTAAACATCGAACTCCTGCCAACAAACATGGACCCAAGGAAGTGAGACTCCTCACGTCACCTATCTTCCGATAATAATGGCTAATAAATGTAGGTGCGTCCAAGAAGCAGCCGCCACAGTGTCCGAGATTGGTATTCCTGCTGCGAAGGTGCATGCACCTCCGTTGGATATCCTAACACTTGATGGGCAACTCTTAGGCTCTTTTAATTACTGCACAAATCCAAACGGCCATTTTGCTGTGGTTAAACACTTCATAACAGACCTCCTACCGACACTTAGTGTAGCCGGAACAGACAGAAGAGGTTTACAGGATTGATCATTTTCCATAGGATTTCTAACCACTTATTAGCTTCTAAATACCAACGAAGAGCCCAAACAGGGCATTGTAATCGTTCGTCTCCTCCCACCATATCTCTATTGGCTTTGAAAACTCGTGATGTCTCTAGTTTTAGCTCGAAACATTGTATCATAATGAAAAGTCACAGACGACCAGTCTTTTCAAAGCGAATACAATCACCCCTTGCCAACAATTCTCCCAGTTGAGCCGCAGTGGCCATGGCTATAAAAAACAATGTCTTTTGTGTGAGAAGCAACCGAGAAGCACGAAGGTTCATAAGTTTCGATAAGACTTGCCAGCACGAAAGATAGATTTCATGATGGGAAAGGTTTCTTCACACAGGGACGTTGGTTCCAAATGCTTTGAATTAATTTAGACACAGTCGAACCAGAAATCAATTCCTGCTTCCCAAAACATAAATGACTGATTATAACCCTTTAAAGGCATCCACTACAAGATTTTGTTGAGAAACAAACACACTAAAATACGAGTTGAGATGCATAAAAGAAGAATCCACAGGATTCACCCTATGGGGTTGTATGCAAAGTCTTCTCATTGTGTTGTGATGGACGATCCAATCTTTTTGGTTAGTGGGAGTGGGTCCTTTTTGGCGAGTTCCATTAAATCCCCATACCATGGACCCCTTGCCACAAGTATACAATCAAAGCAAATACAATCACCCCTTGCCATTGCCAACAATTCTGCCAGTTGAGCCGCAGTGGACATGGCTATAAAAAACAATGTCTTTTGTGTGAGAAACAACCGAGAAGCACAATGTGAAGGTTCATAACTTTCGATAAGACTTGCCAGCATGAAAGATAGATTTCATGATGGGAAAAGTTTCGTCACACAGGGACGTTGGTTCCAAATGCTTTGGATTAATTTAGACGCAGTCGAACCAGAAATCAATTCCTGCTTCCCCAAAACATAATTATATCACCGATGATAACCCTTTAAAGGCATCCACTACAAGATTTTGTTGAGAAATAAACACACTAAAATACGAGTTGAGATGCATAAAAGAAGAATCCACAGGATTCACCCTATGGGGTTGTATGCAAAGTCTTCTCATTGTGTTGTGACGGACGATCCAATCTTTTTGGTTAGTGGGAGTTGGGTCCTTTTTGGCGAATTCCATTAAATCCCCATACCATGGACCCCTTGCCACAAGTATGAAGTTACCTTGAGACATACAAATCTTCCACAAAATGGAGGAATAGGTATGCAGACATCCCTAGTCAAGATATGCTCAATGCATCCGTCATCCATGGCTGAGAATCTGGGATTGGTGACACAAAGTGATTAAGTTGACGGTTTTTTCTTGCAGCAAACAGGTCCACTACTGGTTTCCCTCATTTGTTGAATAGCAACTGGCAAACCAATGGGTGTAGTCTCCATTCTGTTGTCGGGATCCATAGTCGTCAGCTAGCACATTCAATTTACCTGGGATGTATCTGGGAACAACAGTTATTTCGTACTGAACAATATTTCAAAGAGTCGTACCTTCATACGTCTAGGAAGATCTTTGAAAAGGTTCCTTCACTCTTGATATCACTTATGGCCATTGCATCGTTGCATAACAGTGACATCGCCAATCCTTCCAACTGACTCTTCTGGTGGAGAATTGTATAAAGTAATCTACGTGAGCTTCAGATTTTCGATATGTAGTACAGCTTCCTGCACAGACCAAACCCCTGCGGTTTCTTGTTTTCCAGGGTATACCCTGCATCGGCACATTTGCTAGCAATGCTAGAGTCGGGACCAAGGTGTATACTGGCAATCCGCTCCATAGGTTTTCCTTCGATGTCCTTCAGATCAGCTTGTCCCATAGAACGTCTTTAAATGAAATACGTCTTCTCACCAGCTGTGCAGAAACCAATTTTCTTTGCAAAACCAAACTCTTTCAATTACTAGAGTAGCCATGTAATCCATTTGACCGATTACACAGCTTAACTGCCTTGCTGTGATGGCTGTCACCATCTCCGCTGATGGTTGGACTAGGAATTTTGAGAGCCGAAACCATGTGCCTAGGAATTTGAAGCTTTTCTCCGAGACAACTCACGACTTTGCTGTCTTTTATTCAAAAACCTAGAACAGCGGTTCCCAACCTTTTCTATTCTACAGTATTCCTCCCCATTGGGACTAGCACGTAGTGGCACCCCCCTCCCCCCTCCCGAACCCCATTGGTACAGGGTCGGATGGAGAAGGGTCGAGGCTCCCCAGGAATGTTGGGCGTGTAAATTCTGCGACCGGAATATGCTTGAATTTAAACTATTTTCCTCCAACGTAGATATGTAATTTTCATAAGAATCCCTTTCAAATTTGTTAAAAAAAATCTTTTTTTTTTGTTTTCTTTTAACAAAGGCATCATGCAGTGGGGCAGCTACAGTATTTTCAAGAAATAGGCATGAATTTGAAACGTTTCCCTGCAAAATTACGTTATTTTTTTTTAAGTTTTTCTGTGGGGGGGTCTGCACATTGATCCCAGTGTTCCCGAGCGGCCCAATGCAACACTACATAACTGTGTATTAAAAATAAAAAATGAATGATACTGGGAAGTGTTGAAAAATATTTACAATAATGTAATTTAAAAAAAAATATTGATAGCAGGTATAGGTCTGACATTGGTGAGAACTTTGTGATCCATCGTTAAAAAAGGTTTACCACATCTTCAGCTTCTCGCGCCTCCGAATGAGTTGTTCCACGCCCCCCCCCCCCCCCGAGAGGCACGCCTTCCCCGGTTGGGAAACATGGACCTAGATGATGAAAGAACAGACTTGTGAAGCCTGTGTAGAAAAGCTGCATCCTTAATTCTTTTGCGCTGCAATTCCAATCGCCTATGTAAACATGTGCCCTCACGTGGTGATGTAAGTAATCTACCACCAGGCGTAGGACAGAAGTAAACATATGAGCGATATTGACAAGCCAACCCTTTTGACACTAAACGAAAACACTTGCAGACCGAAGGAAGACGTGGCACATGAATCTGGTAAATCCAGAGACACTGAACCTGCCCTTGGCCATGGATTCTCAAACTGTTGCCAAAATGTCCATTTTGATGAAATAAACATTTTCGATATATATTGTTGAGGGCTTTCAAATTGAAGGCAAGTCTCGTACCTCCCGCCTTCTTTCCTTATAACTCAAGCCGAACTTTATAACTCTGGAGACCCTATTGGGAGCTCTTTCCATCACCTGTTTTTCGAACAGAATCACTACCTCCACTTTTTAAAAGTACATTCCGATGAACTGTTAACCAACGTTACACATTTACGGTCAGAGGAGGCGCACTTAAAAAATGGAGGACTGTACCCAGTTTTGACGATTGACAGCACAAACACGTCTACGGTTATTTTCTCCAACTTCTTGATGGGGTTCCCCCTACCGATGGGTGATTCTATAATTGTTCACTATGTTGATGAGCAACATGAACCAATTTGTGCTTCAGCTAAGAGCGTACATATAACATACGTCCATAATTTCGAAGCAGACCTCGAAAGACGTATTTATGGTACCATGGGAAGACGTTATTTATTCGAGAGTGCATGCAGACTTCCTGAGTAAAATTGTTTCGAAGTTCAGTTTCAATTGCTACAGCACGCGCACAACCATTGTTGCGTGCTTAGCGCTTGGTAAGCCATGTTATTTCAGATTAGTTCTGTAATTGAACAAGAATTGCCAAGAAACCTGCTGTTATTTTTAGCCAAACGAACTCCCTTGGTTGTTGTGTGTTTTGCCATTCTAACGATTCCTTAAAACGTATCGCTGGAGGTTTCTTTTTATTCGTGCAATCGTTGTGACCAATACTGTACTGTCAATAAAACATGTACCTTCAAATAAAAAATTTCAATTTACTTGCAGAATAAAATGAAACTGCACACCGTTTTTATCGTGGAAACATTTGGACAGGCAGCTGCCCTGCTCCTTCTCCTTAATCCCGGTACCGGTAGCAATGCAGCTCTTCCCCAACCCTAAGAGTTTCAAGCCAGTTGTACCCTTTTCGGCTTTGGTAACTGGTGTCTGAAACATTAAGACCAATGGGGTGATGTGCAATATTTCCTGGTAGCTGAGCTTGTTCCAACTAATCAGAAATTGCTTGTGCCTGCTTTGTTTTCAGGCTACGTTTTAGTCTTTCATTTCTACAAATGTCTGTGATTTATGGGCTAATTTAACAAATAAACCAGATTTTATGATGTCATACCTTAATTCAAAATGTTGCTATTTTAATTCATGTTTCGACATGTAACTACGCTGCGTGTAATTGTGTTTGTAGTATCTCTTTTAAAAGCCATTTAATACATGACTAAAATTGGTTTTAAAATGTATCTTTGTTAACTACAAAACTACAGAGCACCAAGTTTTTAAGAGATTCTGGCTGCCAAGCATAACTCGGTTAAATTCCATAAAAAAAAGTAGGCCTGAAAGACCATATTTTATACCGAAAAACAGCAATTTTCAAGAAGGTGATGAGGCACAGTGGTGCCCCCAGGAGAGAGAACCCCCCTCCCCACAGCCTTCCCCCCCCCCCCCAAGTTAAAGTAAAATTTGGACAAAGTAGACACATCCGCCATTCATTGCAATTGGTCAAATTCTGAAAATTTGCTATTAAAAGGTTTTCAGTTCACTAAACTTCTGAAGCAGCTGTTTTACACGGAGGGGTCAAGTCCCATCCCCTTAGATCCCTTAGCCCAGGGGTCCCCAAACCTTTCGAACTGAGGGCCATATGCCACAGTGGCTTACCTTTCTCGGGCCGTATTTTTCTTCCTCTGGTCCTAATGGGTTCCAGTGGTGCCCATCCATCCTCCCCTTCTCCCATGTAGTGAGGAGTGACCTTGTCCCAATGCTAAACACTGGTTATGTTGTGCTTTTGTAAATTAAGATAACTGTATTTTTCCACCCTCTACCCTAAAGTTACAGTTGCTCGTCACTAAACCCACTGTCTCCATTGTTGGAAACTGTGGGCTTACTTCTCACTTGACAATTTATCGATGTTGAGATTTAAAAGTGGAAACTGCATAGAGAAGTGGTGCATTCAGATGCTCATCAGCCATTCCTGACAGAAGTCTTCCGAAAAAGTAACCATCGCTTCACTCGGGGAAAGAAAAACATACCTTCAAAAGCATAAATAGTTTAAAAAAATCTTATTTAGTGACACTAAAGCACGGGCCGGACTAAAGTGATTCGCGGGCCGCATCTGGTCCCCAGTCCGTAGGTTGGAGACGCTTGCCTTAGCCTAACACTCAGATCCTATTCTGAATTCCAATTCTTTTGCCTCCTCTCCGCTCTCCCCCGCCCTCTACTCCCCAACAAATGCGTGATAGCTCCACTGAGTGTTGTTTGGTACGACCTATACCCAAACGTACCATGTACGAAATTGACAGAACTACTTACCCCAAATAAGCCGTTACCATACACTGGATCTCTGGGTGGTCACGAAGATACAACTCGTTTTCGAGCTTTGTCTTCGTCTGTTAAATAGAAAAAACAAAAACAAAAAAAACTTGTCAGCGAGTCAAGAATTTCAGCAGCTTCATCCCACCCTATGTTAGGTTGCAATTCCCTAAGTAGAAAAAATACGTGTTGGGTAACTAATAATTTGTCGAGTCTTCAGTTTGGTATGATAAAAACTTTATCTCCGTGGGATAAAGAACGGTGATGTGTTTACATAAAAAAAAAGTTAACACTTTTTAAGGCTTGTGTTTAGAAGCACTACACTCCAGCTAACACTTAGCACTATAGATTTGTCCTAGTAAGCCTCTCCTGACAAGAGCGGCATTAAAAGTGACTTCAATTTCGAAACAATTCCGGAAAAAAGTAATATCTTCTTCCTAAAAACAAGATTCAAAAACCCTTTCATCACAAGTTTTGGGCCAGCTAAAAGTTGGATGAAAAGCTTTTCTATCATGTGCTGTCGAACGCAGTGATGAATCCAATGCTGTTTCTAAACATGTCAACGAGACGATTAAAAATTATGTTGAATAACGTCTATTTAGGAGACTATAATCGAATCTAAACATCCCATCCGACTGGGTTTCGCGCAAAAGCTTTAAAGTCGGGACCTATAAGACATAGAATTACAAACCAAAATGTAAACGAAGAATAAATAAAGGGTATAGTTAAGTTAGGGTACATAGGGCACAAAAGTGTGCACTTGGTACAAAAGGGGCATATGGTAACAAATGGATGGAAAAGGTAAGAAACGGCAGATAAGGGTGCAAAAGGGATCAAAGTCTACGTGAGGATACATATGTGTACGAAAGAGTACTTAAGGATACGAAAGGTGTAAAGGCCACGAAAAGGTAAAAAGGTATAAAACGGTGCGTAGGGGTACAAAAGAGTACGGAGGGTTCATAAGAGGTGCCAATGAGTAGATACGAAAGGGTTTGAAAGTGTGCATAGGGTACCGAAGGATATGAAACGGAATACGAAAGGGTGTGAAGAGTACGAAAGGATACGAAATAGAGGAGTACGAAAGGGAATGAAACGGTGCATGGGTACGAAAGGTATTAAAAGAGATACGAAACGGGAGGATACGAAAAGGGTATATAAGGTACGAAAGGGTACCCAAGATTTGGAAAAGATTCTTAAGGGTAGAAACGGGTAACAAACGGTTCAACACGTAAAACGGTACGAAAGAGTACAAGGGTACGTAGTACAAAAGGGGACACGAGGGTAAACCGAAAATTTATTTAACGGGAAATGTGGGAACAAAGTCTCCCCCAGTCAACGTTTCGTTGTTACGACCAGTCAGTATGACCAGGTACGAATGTCGCACACGTCACTAGTTATGTCAGGGCATGGCCAGTAAACTATCCGGCCCGACCTACAACGATGTTGATAGGGTAGACAAAATGGCCACCATGACTGACCCATTTCATTTCTTCGAGGTCTGTTCGGGAATTGGCCAAGCAAATCGCATCGGTGAATTTTCGTATGGAAAGGCCCGCTCTCTACTGCCAAACAGCGGCAAATGACAAAAAACTTATTAATTCACTAACTTAATCCCAGTAATCATCCGAAAACAGCTTACATGTACAAATAAATAACTTTCCGCATTTTACTGCATATAGCTCTTCAGCAAATAGCGACATGTTCGTTTATCCAGACAGTGTCTCAAGGAAGGCAGCATTTTTGTATGGAGGGTGTCGCTCTCGGTTGACAAAATGCGGCAACAAGACAAATCAGTCACATCAGAGGCGCTTTCGGCAGCCATATTGTCCAGCCCAGTCGTGTATTCTATTTTTCATCCAAGGTCCGGCTGGTATATACTAGAGTAGAACCCTGGTCAGGGAGCGTCCATGTTGTAACTCTCGCGTTGTATTCTTTCCTTAGCACAAGGCCGTCTGGGAGGGAAGCAGCATATTTCAGCTCCTGGCTCCATGCCACTCGATTTAAAGGTACATTCCTTCTAACGCCATTTTTCTTAATGCTCCACATCAAGTACGGCCCCAAAGTTCTATTTACTTACCATTAGTCAATCCCTTGCAAAAAATCCGTTTTAAAATGTGGCATCTATGAGATCTACTGCTGAATATAGGGAACTAATTGAATAGCATCCTGCGATTACACGATCCTTTGCGTGCTCACAACAACCATGACGTTTCATCTGTGTGTGTGTGTGTGTGTGTATGTACTAATTTTTAATCGTTTGCTACTAATTACCATGAGATCAAAAAACCAAAAGACTAATGCAGTAAAAATTAAAATATATTTATTATGCCAATAGCTCGCCGAAGAAAAATTATACTAGCCTAAAAGGTTATAAAATGTGATGTTAAAACGTCTGCGACGACAATTTTTGTGTTCATGCTGTTTCGTTTACTCCACCCAATGCCAACTAAGATAGTAGCTGTGTTCCTCGTGGCAAGAACGCAGCTACTATCTCAGTTGGCCTTGTTTTAGTATGCAGTGTCTCGCGAAACGGTGCGATGGTAACATGCGCAGATGACGATCTGCGCTTGGCTGTTATAAGGCAGGCGGAATGCACCTTTAACATCGGCAAAATCTCATTTTACCAAAGCAGTGCTACAAGGCTTGCCACGTGCAAGAACTGGCGTAGAGTCAGGAGGTAAGACACGCAATTTTTACTCCAGTCAGCCTTCGGCTCAAGAAACATTCCTCTTTTTAAATTCGTTTAAATGCTAGATCTTACGAATTTATTTTCACAGATATTAGGTAACCACCTACACAGCACAAGTTTTAACGTACTTTTTCCGCAAGTAAAAACGGACACCTATTACGTAACTAGCCGCTTGGAGTCAGGACTCGGTACGAACGGTGGAAGCAGGGACGTAAAGGTTTGGGTTGGGTAGAATTGTGTTGGAGACGACTCCTTCGTGCCGCTCCTAGTGTGATTATTACAACAGAATAAACTGTGTGACGTGCCTTTCGCTAGTTTAGAAGTACTGCTGATAATTAAAAAGTGCAAATTCGAACATAAAATTGTTGCTTGAAACCCAAATCTCCAAGACGACCAATTTATTTCAGCTCACGTAATGTAGGTCGTCAGGGAATCCTTACTTGTGCCTCTATATCTGGTTCTGACCGTCACGACAAACGAATGACAAAAACAAGGAACGGCAGCAACCAACAGCACCCCGTCACGCCAGCACGATCGAGAGACGAACAAGCAATGACGGACCAATCAACGCTGCAGAATGAGTCGAGCTTTTACTTTTCAAACCTAGGCTATGTTGGACCTAAACGACTCGTTGCACTGTCTGTGCTTCTATATTTTATCGGAGTACAGTTTTTTAATTCTAGGCCGTGGGCCGACTATCAAAAACATGCTTGGATTTTAGGTTTATCTTATCCCTAACGCATACCATGGCTTTTTGGTTTTAAAATGTAAATCAAATATACCTTAGTAGGAAATTACAAACTCCACCACTTTTTCGTGGTTCTGTATCTGTGGAGGCCCCACTTTAGTGGTTCCCCTGCAAAATAATTTCACTCCGTCCCTAATTGATGAATTTAGTAATTTTGTTTTTTGAATTAACCGTTATGAAATCTACTTTAATAACGTTCATACGCATTGTTAACCTAAGTATGATAGTTTGGTTGGGAAATGGGAGTAAACGTAAAAAATTTGTTTTTTTTAACATAAAATTTTACGTTCACTCCTGAATTACTGCAGTACTATTAATTTTTGGCAAAAATTATATCAGAGCGAAATTAAAGTTTACTTCTTTATCTTCCATTTGACATACAGAAAAATGAATTCCGCTTATTACGTCAGGAAATACTTCATTTCAAACGATCACCTACAAGCAAACAATGCTTGCCAGAACCTTCTTTCTTAATAACAATATTTTTATTTTTCCTACAGAAGGTATTGAATTTTTCTAGTAATATTATTTAGCCTATTTTTGCGAATAACGTTTGAGTTTCATGAAGACTATGCATGACGTACCTACATATGTAACTCCCGTCTCTAATTGATGGAATTTAATTTTTTTTTTATTTAACCAGTATGGAATTTGCTTTATTAACGTTCATAAGGATTGTTACTCAACGTATGATAGTTCGGCGGGTAAATGGTAAATGTTTAAAGGTGGAAAACTGATTTTTATTGCAAGGTTTTACATACATACCATGACATACTTAACTACCTTTTGGTTGGAAAATAAAAAGTTTTTTAAATTAAAAATCTAACATTAAAATCGTTCAGTGTGTTTATTTATGTGTGTGCCCTTCTACGCCTCTCGAATAGTGGCGTCAAAAATAGGAGAAAAAGTTTGAAAGAAAGGAAATTTCTCCGAATTTCTGATACGCGTATTCTTAAATTTAAGTTTAGGTCCTAATGTCCCAAATTAACGAAAAATGACCCTTTGCAACAATGGATTGGGGCAACGGTCAAGAATGAAGCACGTGCAGTAAACGGCTGGTAAGGCTGTTGGAAGTTGAGTTTATGGATATTTAAAATGCAATACAGAGAACCCAGCAGTTAAATTAAGTTACATTACGTAAAACAGTTAAATTACGTTATATTACGTTAACACACGACAAAATTTAAATGCTAAATACGAAATTGCGTGTGCTCGTGCGTTCTTGAACCGCTATTCCTCTGAAAGTAAGGCACCTACAAAGATGGGAGTAGGACTAAATGAAAAATTAAATTGCGCTTCAATTAGGCCTATTTTCATGGCTGTAACTTGCTGGTATGACCTTCAAATACGCGAAAAACCCATAAAAAAAACTGATTTTATGTTAAGAATCAAATTCTTCACGTTTACTCCCATTTCCCAGCCAAACTATCGTACTTAGGTTAACAATGCATATGTAGGTTTCATAACGGTTAATTAAAAAAAAAATTATTAAATGCCACCAAAGGGACGGAGTTACATTATTTTAAAGGGGCTGCTGAAAATGAACTGCAGAAAAAGTGCAAAAAAAGTGCAGTGAAAGTGCAGTAAATTGCCCACCCCCAAAAAACTGCAGTTCTCTTTTGCAGTTAAACTGCAGTTTATTTTACAGTTCAAACTGCAGTTGAACTTCAGTTTTTTTCCAATAATTGCAGGTGGAAGTAAAATTTAAAAAATATAATATAAATTTCAGTTATTTAAACCTTAATCTTAGCATCCAGGCTTTTTTGTGCACAGTTATGAATGTTTCAGTTCTACAAGTTCTATTCTTTCTATACCTAGCCTAATATACACTAGCGTTATTTACAGTGACGCAAGTTGGTCATCCATCCTTATATAACTAGCCAATTACTAAGCCTTAATGTGCATGATTCCAAGTTTTGTATTTTATCGACACCCGCTAAAGTTATGCAACTGTTGGCTTGACTTTTAGACAGTCAATTGGCATTAATTGTTCTAGACTATACCAACCCTTCCTTATACCATACAAATTTGTTCATAATTTAAGAAGTGACACAAACGTCAATTTCAATATTGGTAAATTGCAGTTATTTTGTAATTTCTGAGTTGGCCTACTGAAAACTGTTGTTATTTTGCAATTTTGGAGTTATCTTGTTAAACTTCACATCACCCGCAGTATAACAGTCTTTATTTTACAGTTTTTTTAGTCGCTGTTAATATGCACTTTTCACCCATTTTTTCATTATCGGTAAAATTTAATTTTTTGGATAATTTTGCCAAAAATTGACGTTCAAATACACCCTTTTACCGTTTTCTCGACAGCATTCGAATGCAGCTAATTTTAAGTCAACAGCTAGTTGGCAAGTCAGTTCCAAATGGCAGTAGCTAGACATTTTTTTCTGTAGGAGCAAGTAATAATATTTTCGCCTACCCCCTTGAGGTTGCTATCGAATCTGCAGTTAAACTGCAGTTTCATTCCATTTCTGCAGTTTTTCTGCGGTTCATTTTCACCAGGGAGGGCGGGGGACCACGAAAAGTGGTGGAGTTTGTAATTTCTTTCTGAGATATATTTAATTACATTTTAAAATTTAAAAAATCGCGGTATGCATCAGTGATAAGATGAAGTGAACGATACAGGTCCTTGGCCCACGGCCTATTCGGAATCGAATTCCGAACCGAGACAAATGAGAGTTGTATCCGGATTAGTTTGCTTGACTTCATTCCGAGCGCAAGAGGGGAAGTGTTGATGTTGGTTTCACCTTTTCAACAGGGCATCTACCACTCTAGCGGAGCAGACAAGTAGCCCACCCTATATTATATGTCTCACTTTCTCTTCCTCCTCTTCCACCATTCTAGCAACAATTTTTTTGTTCCCTCCCCCCTCCATCAAGCCCATTCAATTCTTTCCTACCCACCAGCCTCAAACTATTCTTCATACATTCACCCACTCCCACATCCCCCAATGTAACAATCTCCCCAATCTTCGCAAGCTCCTCACACTCCCATTAACACGTTTGAGGTTCTCCTCCCCCTTCCCACACAGTGGACAATTTACGTCTATTTCTTCTCTAGAGATTTTTCTCTCCATTTCCTTTGCATCAAAGAGCCCCTGTACTAGCCCTGAACATCAACACACTCTCCCAGTCCCCTTCGTGATAATCCTCCGAACTTATCTTCTTTTTCACCTCTATACAGGGTGGTCCAACTTTTCTAGTTAGCACCCCCTCAGAACCAGGAGAAAACAGAAATCTTCCCGTCTCATTAGATTTGATTTCTGTCCTCTCCTGATTTTGAGGGGTGCTAACTAGAAAAGTTAGACTTAAAAAATGTTGGGTCGTCAGTTTTTTGTGGATCACCCTGTATATAGCCTCGTTGAGCTTTTCCTTTCCATAGCTGCAAACCATTTATCTGTTTCATATAATCTGTTTTCATGATACTTCTCTTACTACCTTCTTAGTGAGGTAAATTCTATTTATTAAACGGCTCCCGAGAGCCCGCCATTGTTGCGGCGTTTCGGGTTTTTCAGCGGTGTTTCATCCGGTCATTGCGTCTGCGAGATTCCCCCATACTGCGTCCAGTCTTATCATACAACTTTCTGAAATATTGTGAAACTCATATTTTGTACCTGGTTTTTGCAGGCGTGAAACCTGACCGAATTTTCGAGGTTATGTGTAGGTTGCGAACCCCACACATTGAAACCTCGGAAATTCGGTCAGTGTGTACACTGCAAAGAAATTAATAATAATAAAACAAAACAAAAATCACAGAATTAGTTCACTATTGTTTTTTTCAAGTTTATTAAACTGACGGCGCCTTCCTTTCGTTCTTTTAAGTCAATTACACTAGCCTAATAATGGTGTGCAACGAAATCAACACAGTATGCAGGCAAAATCATCGCAATAATAGTAAAGTTAACATAAACGTGTGGTGTTATTGCCGGCAGGGACGTTGCGAAGGCAGTACATTGGAAGGGGGAGGGGCGGGGGATTTGTGGGATGTACCGACTTTTCTTTAGACAGCTAGGAGGTCTGAGGAAGTACTGTTAGCTCTGTCAGAGGGGTCCAGGGTGGAGTTCCGGAAGCTATTGATTTCATTAGCCATTTTTAGTCCAAACAGCCAGCAAAAATGTAAACTCTCGAATCCATTTGATTCAGTGGCACAAAATTATTTATGTATGCTCTACGATTATTAAGACTATAGCCACATCGCTCGCTCCATTGGCGTCGTCTCGCTTCGCTCGAGGGCATTTCTTATTGCAGCACCTCTTCAAATAAGGTTTAGGCCCTGTACCAAAGGTGCTGGGTTCGATCCCAAGACCGGCTGTATTTTTTCCTGTCAATTCAAAGTCTAAAATACCAGATAAACCCTTATTTTCACGTTTCTGCTGTCGAGTCCTTATTTGGGTTAGTAGCTAAGGCTCTCGTATTCCATACAGAGGTCCGGTGTTCGACCCCCTGAGTGGCCGTATTTTTTCCCTTCAATTCTAAGTCTCCAAATACCAAATAACAGCCTTATTTTCATGGATTTGCCATGTAATCCCTGTGGCTAAGGCTCTTGGCTTCCATCTAGAGGTCCTGGGTTCGATCCCAAGAGCCATTGAATTTTTCCCTGTCAATTCTAAGACTTTAAATACGAAATAATAGCCTTATTTTCAAGTATTTGCTATAAAATACCTTTAGCTTAGTGGCAACGGCTCTTGGCTTCCATCCAGAGGTCTTGGGTTCAATCCCAAGAGCTGCTGAATTTTTTCCTGTTAATTCTAAGACTCCACCAATACCAAATAACAGCTTTATTTTCAGTCATATGCTATATATGCCCCTTGGTTTGTTGGCTAAAGTTCTGGTCTTCCATCCTGAGTTCCTGGGTTCGATCCCCGGCGAGGCTGTATATTTTCCCGTCAATTGTAAGACTCCAGCTAACATATAACTGCCTTATTTTCAATCGATTACTGGCTGTACCACTTGGTTTATTAGCTAAGGCTCTGGGCTTCCATCCAGAGTTCCTGGGTTCGATCCCCAGAGAGGCTGTATATTTTCCCGTCAATTTAAGACTCCAGCTAACATATAACCGCCTTATTTTCAATCGATTACTGGCTGTACCACTTGGTTTATTGGCTAAGCCTCTGGGCTTCCATCCTGGGTTCGATACCCAGAGAGGCTGTATATTTTCCCGTCAATTGTAAGACTCCAGCTAACATATAACCGCCTTTATTTTCAATCGATTACTGGCTGTATCACTTGGTTTATTGGCTAAGGCTCTGGGCTTCCACCCAGAGTTCCTGGCTTGATTGCCAGAGTGGCTGTATTTTTTTCCCGTCAATTCAAAGACTCCAATTACCAAATAATAGCCCGATTTTCAAGCGCCAGCTATATGTTCCTTTTGGGTTAGTGGCAAGTCTCTGGTCTTCCATCCAGAGGTCCTCGGTTCGATTCGCAGATAGAACTGACAGAAAAAATATTGCCTAAGTCACCAGAAACAAATGTAAACCACTGGGTTAGTAGTTTAGTTTATTTTCAACTGATAATACAATCTATCCAATGATTATAATATCTCTCGAAACGATAATACAATAATCTGAATTGATAATACCGTTAGCAAAAGAAACACAAACTCTTTAGAAAACGAGGAAAAGAATTTCTGGTAACGGTACAACTTTTTTTAATTTTATCTGATTTGGACAATAAAGTATGCCATTGGAAGCGCCGTTTCGAGATCTTTACAACGCTCTTTACCGCATGTCGATACCACAAACCGTTCTTGAGAAATCTTCAAAAACGTCTAAACGAGGTACAACCTTTTCACATTTTATCTGATTTGGACAATAAAGTAGACAAATCTGTTGGTAAAAATCAGAAAACGCAGAAAACGAGGAAAAGAATTTCTGGTAACGAAGCCTAGTTATCACGAGATAAATTTGTTTCCTCGTGTTCTTTATTCCTTATTTTCTTTTGTATTTTCTTTCATTCCTTGTATTTTTCCTTGTGCCTTTGGTTTAAGTTAATTTTGTGCCGAGTTTGAACTCCATCACCCCCTGAGTAGCTTAGGAATTCCTCCCTCATAAAAAAGAGAGCATAAAGGTACGAAAGGGGGCAAAACGGTACAAAAGGAGGTAAAACGGTACGAAAAGGGGCAAAACGGTACGAGAGGGAGCACAATGGTACGAAAGGGTGCTCAACGGTATGAAAAGCAGCATAACGGTACTAAAGGGAGCATAACGGTACGAAAGAGAGCCCAATGGTACGAAAGGGAGCCCAACGGTACGAAAGGGAGCCCAACGGTACGAATGGGAGCCCAACGGTACGAAATGGAGCCCAACGGTACGAAAGGGAGCACAACGGTACGAAAGGGAGCAC
>JAHWFP010159697.1:37277-68835 GCA_023313725.1 Lithobius niger | reverse complement strand
TTGCCCCCCCCCCCCCCCCGATCCACCACTGCTCTATGGACCCAATTTACTTTTTCTTCTTGTCACAATTACAATGCCATTTCTCTCGCAACCAGTGCTGGAGCAAGAGGGGGGCGAAGGGGGCCACCGCCCCAGGCGCCGAAAGGTGAAAGGGCGCCGAAAATGCTGCTTACCTCCCCCCCAAAAAAAAAATTGAAAAAAAAGGTGAACTTTTAATAAATGCTCTTTTGGCGAAGCTAAGCCTAAATGCAGTTGTTCTTGAAAAACTAGTTTGTGAGTTGCAGCAGTATATAGGCACCCTTCGGATACTAAGAAAAGAATGATTCTTAGTATAGAATTCTTTGGATGAATTTGGCAATAAATCCTTAATTTTTCGACCAGGTATTTGGTACTTGTTCACAATAAAAATTGTAAAACATTAAAAAAAAAAGTTGGAGCTGCCACAAACAGTGGACGTCACACAGCCATCACGTTGGAAAATCATCCAATAGGGCCTATAGCGGCTGTATGAAGTCCACAATTTGTATGAAGTCCACAATTAAAAGTTCAGCTTCCACCTTTTTTAATGTTTAACATTTTTATTGTGAACAAGACCCAAATTCCGAATCTATAGTTAAATATTTGTTGTCGTGTTCTTGTTAGTTTTTTTTTGCCAGTCAGAGGGCACCTCTATCATAAACTAAATACAATTATTGTAATCCTTCATACGTAGACAAATATTTTTGTCTCATGCCTACCCACCTCACCCCTTCATGATTCGTGTTTTCAGTGTGTTAGCATTATCTCTGTGACACCGTTCATTTGGGTAGATTTGGGAAGAGGCGTGTGGGAGGGGAGGTATCAATCTGCTGTATAATAGCGACAAAGGGGGCGCTCAAAGGGCTACTGGCCCCGGGCGCTCGAACGCCTTGCTCCGGCTCTGCTCGCAACACAAGCTTTACTCTGAGCTAAGACTCTGAAACCAACGAACCCAGAAAACCCATAATGTTTCCCGCACTCACATCCCAATCACTGGTGATGAACAACGACTTCGATGCACTGTGAACTTTAATTCAAAAGTGAACTTAGTACACCCCTTCCTTCCATTTTCAGACTGTCTGCAAATACTGTGTATCCAATCTTTGGAAAACTGCAAAAGTAATTCTGGTTTATAAAAAGGGAAAAGTAGCCGACCCAAAAAATTGTAGGCTCTATCCCTTGCATGTGGTGCCCCATACAAGTTCCTTGAGCAGATCATTCAAGCTCATATGTTAAATCATCTTAACTCATTAAAGCTGTTATCACCACACCAATTTCGTTTTCTTTCCGGTGAAGCTCGGCTCTACAGCTTATCAAATGCATACCAGTGGACACAGGCTCTGGACAGGGGCAAGTCAGTTGACATAATCTTCATCGATTTTGCAAAGGCTTCAGATTCTGTGGTCTACTAATTCTACCTTAAACTCATTGGCTTCGGTTTTGACAGTGACATCCTGGAATAGTTGAAGTCCTTCCTGCCACAGGAGTCAGGCTACTAATTTGGGTGGCTCATGCTCCGAAATTCTGCTGGTCACCAGTGGAGTGCTGCAGAGTACAGTACTTGGTCCCCTCCTATTTCTGATTTATAAGGCTGTACCGATCAGCATTTTTTCCACCGAACAGATTCCGATCCGATCAGCTACAAATTGATTGGTGTACCGATCCGATTCAACCGAACCGATCGCTACAGATTTTTAACAATTTTTTTTTCTGACTTACACAAACTTGTAGGCTAATGAAAACATTGGAATACTTTTTTTTTACCCAAATAAAAGTAAAAATTTGTCCGTTATTAACCTTAGCCTACACAATGTAAAACATGTAGGCCTAGCCTAAATTAAAACAAAAGGTAACAAACATGTGGAGAAGCAATTTATTTATTGTCAAGGGCCTGGCAAAAATCGAAAATCTGCAAGTTTTTGTTCGCCGAACCGATTTTTGCCAATCAGCCCAAAATCTGCCTAAATCTGTTCGGTACAGCCTTACTGATTTATATTAATGATTTGACCTGCAGCAACATCCAGATGTTCATTCCTAAATTGGCGGATGACATCAAACTCTTTGGAATGATCGAAAATAACTGATCATTTTGATTTGTGTTCACAAATCGACTAAGTTGATGCTTGGTCAAAGACGTGGCAACTTCCATTTTCATCTGAGAAATGCTTTTCCATTCATCTGGGGAGTAGGAATGCTGTGTTAGGCTACTATATTGATGGAAAAGTGCTAGAGAGTAAAGATTCTGTCAAGGATAAGCAGGGGGCACAGATTTGCACGATTGTTAAGGCTGCGAGTATGTGTGCAATCATGCTCATTCGATGCTTCAAATCTAAAATTCCTTCAATGCTTGTCAGGGCTTTCAAGGTCTACGCCCGACCTCTCTTAGAATACGGGATGCGAGTTTGGTCCTTGCACCTTGTGAAGCACATTCAACTTGTTGATTCAGTCCAGCGACAGTTCACAAAGCTGGTGCCGGAATGTTATAATTTGTCGTACAAAGAACAATTGAGAAAACTTAACCTCCAATTACTGGAGATCGGTCGGATTGTCTTTGATCTCATTCTTGCATATGCCATTCTAAAAAACCTTAACGACTTTGACCCAAAACAGTTTTTTGAGGTCAGGGGAAAGGGTAGGACAGGGAGACACCCACTTAAATTGGTTGTGAAAGGGGCGAGGCTTGACTGCAGGGATCATTTTTTAGCTTGAGGATGGTCAAAATTTGGAATAGCTTGCTAGGAAATATTGCTCAGGCTTGGTCTTTGGCTGCCTTTAGGAGGCAGATCTGGAAATGTGACCTGTCGATGTACGCCAGATTGTAGAATTTCTTGCTTTTCTCTCTCTGTGTAAAGATGCCTATTTTAAACCTATAAAGTTTTACCTTTTAGCGTGGGGATGTGTTAGTGGTGAAATTGATCCTTCACCATCCTAGTGCATATTATTATTATTGTTATTATTATTATTATAATTATTTTCATTGTAAACTCATACAAGTTATTTTTTGTAACTTCAAGAATTGCACTGCTTTTGTAATTGTAATTGAAAAATAAACATTATTATTATTATTATTATTATTGGTGGTGGTGGCAGCGGCGGAGGCGCAGCAGCAGCAGCACGGGCTTTGCGACACTATTTCGAATGAACAAATAGCAACGAAATTAGGAAAGGAAGAAACCAGCTTTTTCTCTCACTCAAAGGAATACTAAACCCACCAAAGATTAATTTTTTTATCGATAGTTTAGATACAGGAATTAATGTTAACAGTCATCCGACGTCAATAGGTGTCATTGTTTATGCCGTACGAATTTTTAAACCATCTTTTTTAAGCAGACGATGCACAAGCTCTGGAGAAATTCTCGTTTGAGCGACACGTCGTGACGGCAAGACTTTTAAGGCGCCTTCCAGCTGTCTGCGTGACCTGCGTGTGCACCAGAACAAAACGGCATCGCCTAGGACATCGTTTCCGGTTAGCTCGTTCGCCGCTAAAACATCATGCCGTCGTGCATAGCGAAGGAGTGTAAAAGTTCGTCAAACCACAAAATAAGTTTGTTCAGCTTACTGAATGACGAAAAAGATGCCACCTAGCTGCGGAAGTGGTTGGATGTTACTGGAAACAGTGGCGTTACAGGTTCAAACTGATAAAGCTGCAACGAAGCGACAGTGTCAGCGTTGTTGGTAGCCATGTTTGTTTACACCCAGAGACTAGGTCGCACGCGCTGCACGATGGGAAGGATATGCTCCCCATTTCCCTTACATGTTTTGACGTCACGCTGCGTTACGAAACCTCCACAGTCGCGAGCTCTCGTAGTGTTACGTTTGGTTGGGTGTCTTAAAAAACGCAGTTATTTTAATTTATTACGACGTAAGTAAGAAGGCAAGCGACATTTTATAAGTTTTGAAGGGGTTTTCAGGGTCTTAGCTATCATTAAAAAAATTGGAAAAGTGAGGGTTTAGTATTCCTTTAAAGCAAACTTCGGTGAAGCTTCAGTGGTAATGATAGCCAAGTGTATAAAGACAGGCATAATCAATGCCTATGCTGTGTCAAATGTCAATTGGCATGACATCCAAATTCGAGTCACAGCACATTGAGCGAAGACCTCCACTTCTTGGGTTCTTCATAACAGCATCCCGATTCCGGAGATCTTGTAAGCTGCTTCTTGGAGAAACCCGTCAGTCTTCACCTCGCGTTACTTCCAAGACATGACAACCCACGCCAATGGACTTCACAAACTGGGACCCATCATCACAGCCAGAAGTGTACTAAGGATAGGAAACTGACAAAGAAAAAACAAATCTCTAACACACAACTCTTTTCAGGGCCACCAAATCTGGAAGGAGACCCTGATCCTCTGTTTTGGTTTTTAATTGAACGTCTTGGTGCTAAAGTCAGTGACTTTTGGGGGACCAGCTCCTAATCCCTAGGCAACCCATCAGGTGGTGCCCATCACCATTTTGTCAAGGTCTACTGGAAATGCTAAATTTGCAGGTAATTTATGTTTCCGTAGCAATAGAAAGGGAGAATTGCCGGCTAGCAGGAGAATTCTGTTTCTGTTGCATTAATGGAAATATACTTTACCTGTACCCACCCTCCTGAGTCACTGGTTGACACATTTCGAGGAATAAAAAATGCCATTCACACGCTCGGAGCATTCTTATAGTAGAATGGAGGGGAATGCACATGCACACTTTGGGGGTCAGGGAGCTGGCAAGCTATTGGTTATTTCTATGTGGCGTTCGAAAATATACTTTTTTAATAAATTCTAGCATTCTTGTTCTGAATGCATCTTTCCCTAGAGATAAAATATCTAATGGCTGCCAGCTCAGTAATCCAGTGCACGTGTCCGCGCACCCTTCTACAAAATTTCAACCTTTCTACATTAAACTGGAGGTTGTGTACCACTCTGAGAGAGTTCATCGAATTTTCCTTGAACATATAATTTCATTAGGTTTTCGCCAACTTGTTGAGAAACCCACACGAGGGGAAAATATCTTGGATCTCCTTTTTACAGATAATGATCGTTTACTTTTTGACATTCAAGTTTTGGATCATTTTGGTACAAACGATCACTGCATGGTTTCCTTTAATCTCCATTGTGAAACATCATTCCAAGCTACTAGCTCCTACATCCTGGGCAAGATCAATTTCACCAGGTTAAGGGAGAATTTGAACATCATAAATTGGCAAAAGCTACTAGTAACCAGTGAACTTGATTTAGAACGTGCATGGGAGGTGTTCTACGATGTCCTCCTGGAGGAGGTGAACAGAAGCCGCTCTTCGAAACCACTATTAGTTCTTCGCGGAACTAAACCCCCTAAAATCTTATCAAAATTAAAACGTCTTAAACTTAAACTTTGGCACAAATATAAACAACTGCCTTCGGTCACGCTTTTACGGCGCTACATTATATGCCGATCTTCTTACTCGATTGAAGCAGCTAAATGGCAACATTCGCGGGACTTGAAGGTTCTTTCTGATGGATCACTTTCAGCCCTTTTTAAATTGTACAAGGCAAAAACTGCCTCGACACAAACTTTCCCCCCTCTCAAATCTAACGGGCACTACGTAACCGATAATTCAATTAAGGCTGAAATTCTGAACGCACAGTTCAGAAGCTGTGATCGGTGGATCCAGTGAAAGACGCAGCGAAGGCGGGGTTCTGAAAAGGAGGCCGTGCCGAGAGGATGTGCCGAAGGAAAGGGCGACGGGCCGACACCAACGTTAAGGTCTTTGGGTGGAAGGCTGGCCGGCCAAAGTAAAGACTGAGATGAGCTGCAAATAACAATACGTGAATGACGATGGTTTGAAAGAACTTCAAAAGACAGGTGACGAAGGTCGGTCAACCAGAAGAATTGTCAACAACAGGCAGCGAAGGACAGCAATATAGGAGAGCTGCAAACGACAGGTGGCGAAGGACGGCTGTATTGGAGAGCTGCAAGCGACAGTGGCAGGGACAGCAGAGTCTAATGACAGGTTGCAAAGTGGCAGTTGTGGAGAGCTGCAAACGACGGGCAGTGAAGATGGCAGTCTGGAAGAACTGCGGAAGGCAGGTGACGAAGGACGACAGACGGAAGGCACTTCAAACGACAGGCTGCGAGGGACAGCAGTGTCAAAGAGCTGCAAGCGGTTGGTGATGAAGGACGATAGTGTAAATCAGCCTCAAACAGCAGGCTGCAAAGGACAGCAGTCTTCAGGAAGTGCAAACAAATGGCAGCAAACTGTGGCAGTTTTGGAGGGTTGTAAGCGATGGGAAGCGATAGTCAGCAGTCAGGAAGATCTTCAAGTGCCGTGTAACTATGGCCGATAGTTTTATAAGAGCGTCGAACGACAGGTTGCGGAGGACAATAATCTCGGCGAACGGCAGACAACCGGCAGTGAATGACGGCACTCTTGGAGAGCTGTAGACGACGGGCTGCGAACGGTGGCAGTCTGGAAGAACCGTAAACGACGGCGGCAAAGTACGACCGTCTGGGAGAGCTTAAACTGACAGGCAGAGCGAACGACGGCAGAGCTGTGAACGAGTGGCTGTGAAGGACGGCAGTCTGGAAGATCTGCAAACGGCTGACAACAGTGGGCAATAGTTCAAAAGAGCATCAAACTATCGTATTTGCAGTATCGCCAAACTGTCGTCTTTCACTCCAGCCGTTGCAACTCTTCGAGACTGTCACTGTCATTGGCTATTATTCTTCTAGACTGCTGTCATCGCTTGCTCGCCTTTCATGTGAAGCCCTCCCAGAAGGACAAGCGATGACAGCAGTCCAGAAGAATAATAGCCAATGACGAGTGACAGTCTCGAAGAGTTGCAACGGCTGGAGTGAAAGACGACAGTTTGGCGATACTGCAACCGGTAGTTAGTGAGGGTTGGCAGGGAGCGAAGGATGACAGACTGGATGAGTTGCAAGTGACGGGAGCTGAGGACGATAATTCAGGGTAGCTGCAAATGACGGTCAGTGAATGACTGTAGGATGAGAAAAATGATTTTCGGTGACTGGCAATAATTCGTGGAGCTGCAACGGCCTGAGCTACGATGAAAGTCTGGAACCGTAGCAGATGGTGTACGGCAAAGGTCAGCAGACTTGAAAAGCTGGAACGACGGGAGTAAAGGACGACAGCGTTGAAGACCTGTTACGATTGGAGCTAAACAGCAGCAACGACAGTTGACGGAAGATAGTAGACAGCGAAGGACGAGCATCAGAAGCAGTACGAAGATGAAAAGTTGCAAGCGGCAGTCAGTAGGGCCAGCAGGTAGTGAAGCATGGAGGTCTGGTGGTGCAAACGGTCATCAGGCTCGAAGAGATTGTGAGACTAAGAGACTTGTTTTCTTTGAGTGAAGCATAACTTAAGTGTGAAACTGGTTTGATTAGCAACAAACGAACAGAATAAGTCTAATCTGGGATTTCGCGTAGTGTTTAGCGATGCTGGTGGTGGCAATGAGAGCACGCACGTAGCAGCAGACGGTCGGTCGGTAGGCCGGCAGCAGACAACAGAAAAAACGTAGTTTGGTCATACAAGCAATGGAAACTGGCAAGGGGTGCATTGGCAGATGGTCGGTTTGTTGATTGGCAGGGAAGTGAAGTAGACGTAAACCGACTTTCGGTTTCGGCACCGAAACGAGCAAATTTTCAGTTTCGGTTCTGGTTTCGGCTGCGAAGTTAATAACTTAGTTTCGGCAATGAACTGGTTTCGATTACGGCTTGGGTTTCGGCTGAATCCTATGCTTCAGTTTAGGTGAAGCCGAAACCACTTCTACCTGCAGTGTTCATTTTCCGTACAGACTACTAGGCTGTAGCCTCATGGTGTCGACATTCAGGGGGCACCATCACAGATCCTGCTTACATCTGCCATGCCCATCAATAATAAATACAATTTTTTTTAAATCCAAGTTAAAAATATTTATATGGCTTCGTTTGCACTGGAGGGTATTTATGCTTGCAATTGTCTTTATTTACGTTTTCAAGCAAAGTTCTTACTTACTGAATGAAAAGCCCGCTTTTCGTGCTCTGGACTGACGCGAATAAAATAAGACAGTTCTTATAATAAAAAATGAGTAGTGACAAAAAAAAATACAAACGAAAGTCCTGAAGTCTTGTAGCAAGACTGACAAGTTCTTTTTTAATTCTAAAACATTACTTTTATTGGAGGGGTGGGAGGTCACACATTCATGATTTTATGATTTTATTCCTGCTTTTTTGTAAAATTATTAAAATTAATACTTTTCAGGTTAGGTTTTGGTTCCGGTTTCGGCCGAAATGATTGATCGATTTCGGTAGTGGTTATGGTTTCGGCCGAAAACCAAATTGCCAGTTTCGGTTGTGATTTCGGTTTTGGCCGAAACCAAATCACTGGTTTTGGCAGTGGTTTCGGTCGAAAGTGAAAAAATTGGTTACGGCCGAACACTAAAGTGAAGTAGAGACAGCATGGAGGCGCCGGGACATCAATTTGTATGCTGAAGGGAGTTAGCAAGAAAAAATCTTCCAAGAAGGCATCATTTGTGACAGCAACTGGGTTCTTGTCAATGGGCAGCAGACAGGCTTGTCATCGGAAGACAGGCCCTAGAAACTTGAGAGGGCGACAGTGGAATGACAGTGAAGCGGGAAAGAAGCGAAAGTGTAACCGTACAGCCTCACGCTAGAGGAAAAAATATGGCAGGCTGCCTTGCCTGAATACTTTTATTGACGATCTGCGCACGCTCATCGCAGATGGCTGGCTCTTGAACAACTTTGAAGCCTCTAGGAAAAGAAACATTCGGGAAAGGAATGCCAAAATTCACAGGTACTGTATATTCCTGACGGCAACCAGAAACAATGATGTCTATTAAGTTTTCTCCAGACCTACACGTGTAAATTCCACAAATTTTAGAAAGAGTATGCATCAGAATGGGAAATTATTTCTAGTTAGGCTAATGCCCAATACGCCCACTACTATTAGGCCCTAAATTTTCCGTTTTCGCATGGCCAGCACGCCTGTTTTACGTATTTCGGGGATGAATTTGAACAGAGAAGGAAAAAAAATACACATTTTTCGTAAAGAAATAACACAAGAAACTAGTAGCCTAAGTCGAAGCCTTCCTCTGCACAGGGAGCCGTCACAAAATACTTTTGGTGTGCCGGCCTTTTTTTTTTTAAACTCACCTCTCTATATACATAATACTCTCAGAGTATTATGTATATGGAGAGGTGAGTTTAAAAAAAAAAGGCCGGCACACGAAGAGTATTTTGTGACGGCTCCCTGTGTTCCTCTGTTGTAGGGCAATTTTTTTTTAAGTGATCGTAACCATTGCCATAGCATGCCATTGCCTAACTAGATTACCTAACATATGGAACGATCACGTCGGTAACATCGTAACACCTGTTTTGCACTGTCCATTGGTCGAGTTCGCTATTTTCGTTCATACCTGGAACTTCACACACATAACATAACTTATATTACGAAAATAAATAATAATTTAGTTATATTCGAAACATTACGCAAGTTTTTCTCTTCACTACCGGTCATAACAAACAATCGTATCAAACCGATCGTATCGAACAGCCGTCAACGACGGAGACGCAGCAGTTCGTCAGTCAGCACCAAGCCTTCATCGCTTGTTCGCTCCTGGAACCTCTCGTGTAAAGTTAATGCGAGATTTTATGCGTGATTTCATTCGAGATTCTATTCGATTTTTAGTTCGTGTTTTCTTGCAACGGTAAAAGTATTCATCATCTTTTTTCTGCACGATTTGATTGGTGATAATTTTCAAACTGGGAAGCATGGATTTAATGCAAGTTTTTGCAATGTGAATTGCAATACGATGCGTATTGAGAATAGATTTTGTAGTGAAATATAGTTTAGAATAAAAACAGTAATGGCGCTCCATAGAAAACCACGTCAATGCTTATTCAACGCCAATGAAGTCCAGTTATTCTCAGTACCACTTCAGCTTGATGATGTTGTCGCTCAGAAACGGACTCTTGAATTTCTCTTGACCAACATTGCATTTTGCTTTCACAGGCTCCCAAACAGCATTCAGCTTACGTATTATGGGCGCTAAAATTTGCTCTCACTAAAACACAAAATTGAATTTCGGGGAAAAAAAATTTCTCCGTTTAGGCTTAAGTAAGTAGTCTAAGAGCATATTTTACCTTCTGTAATTCAGTAAGATTTAAAGAAGTGAACAATCAACAACAGCAGCAAACAGGAATGGCAAGCTAGGAATCTATGAACAGTGATTGTTAGGAGCATCGTTTTGGCGTTGCCTTTGCGTCAAGGAAGCTGAATACTGAACTATATGGGAACTACCTGCTAACTTCAAGTACTAAACAGCGAAGGCGTTTAGGAATGTGAATTCAGAAGTACTTGATTGCAACAACAAATGAGAATAAAAGTTTGATGAGTGGCCCAACTTTGACAAAAACATCAACATTACAAAACACGAAGTGTACTAGTTGCGGGAATAAGAATAAATACTCAACTAAAAGGCCATGCAAAGTTAATTGTTTGGTTTACAGACGCGCGAAGGTGATCTTCCTATCTTTGCACGCACGCGTATCTTCCAAATTGTACTGGCCTACCTAATGGGAGCAATGGTTTGTGCTCGGAAAAAATTCTAATTCGAGAATTACTCAGAAAAGAGAGCTATAACAGCTACAGCTGGGCACATCCTTTCAACTTATGTGTTTATTTGGTAAGTTATTTTAACATAAATAGAAATTTTTTTTTAGCTTCACTCAGTGTCTCACATGGCTTAAAATTTCAAGCCTAAATTTATACGTGCATATTGGGTGCCGACCTGGCCATTTTACTTGGGGTTGGCTTTCAATGACGATGGTTCTTGTACACATTTACCAACAAAAAAGTAACAGGAGTCTGTCTGAACTAGACTAGATTTCGGCTAGATTTACACAACCAGTCTTCCACCTACTTCCGGTTCAAGAGGTGTGAGAACACTACAATATCGCTACACGATTTTCTTTGCAGTGCAATTTTCCAAACTTTGTCGTGCTGTTGTAGTGTTGTTACTAGGGTTGGGAAAAACCGTTTATTTGCCTAAACGTTTACTAAACGAATCTAATTTACCGTTTACCGTTTAAACGGTCCCCCCCCCCCCTAACAAAATAAAAATAAAACAAAGCTTGGAAACCTGCATTGTTGTTTAACTAAAATTACACTAAATAACCAATACTTACATTTTCAAAGATAAACTTAAATTGAACCGCAAATTATTTAAAAAAAAAAATTAAATCGTTATGAACGAACGTTGTTGATATTCGGCAAAGTCCGAAAACATTATCGGGGGAAAAATATGCTAACACCTTCCAAACTTCACCTATAAGTTCATCGAATCGTAACAGACTAGTAGGCTAGTAAACACCGGGTACCCGTTTTTTCCGTCTATTTGATCAGTCAATGCGGGAAGTAACTATTGCAGTAGGCCTAATCATAACATTTTTTTATTTACCTTGATTATTATTTTTGTTGTAGGTGTCGTCAAAACTCGCGTTAAATTACTTTTGTGTGATGAAAATAGCACGTGGTTTAAGTGATCGTGACACATTAATCACGGAACAACATGCGGCCTTCATCTTGTCGCGTTTGAACGCTGGAAATTCCGGGGAAATCCCCTTTCCGGATGCCATCGATGTTGACATTAATTTCAACGAATAAACTGCTCCGTTTCAACCGCCGCTGGTGCCTCCATTAGTATCGCGAGCTCCGATTGGTTGATTCGTGTTAGGTGCTTATTGAACGCGTCGGGCCAGTCATGAAATGACGTCACGCAAAACGAGTAACGGCCGTTTCCATTGGAGCTAGTGTGCACGCGTCCTTTGTGTACAGCCGGCTAGGAGCCAAAGATGGCGGCCCGCAATGGATTGCGTGAGCGCTGTCGACGATCGTTAATATTTGAGGACTTTAAACAACTTTTAAAACATTTAAAAAAACATTTTAAACATTTTAAAAAATGGCAGAGTGGGTAAAAAATACTGCAGAAGCATAATCAGTGGCTGTCATCATTCCAACATCGCCCAGTTCAGAAAATGTAGCGATTTCTTTGGCCAAAGTTTTTCGGTATTTTTGGCCAAGAGCAGTTTAGATAATCGAATACAGTAAAACATCAGTTCGGATAACTGAGGTTTTACTGTACATTATATAAATAAAATTTATGGATATCCAATCAGAATAAAATAATTAATAAAAAAAAAAAAAGTTAAGTATAATGCGAGACAAAAACAAAGACTGACACCTTCCAACCAAATGTTTACAAATTTAGTACCCTCTTCACATTTTTTCGGTTATAAATAAACGAAAAATGCTAAACGTTTAAACGTTCAAATTCCGGTTAACCGTTTAAACGTTTAACCGTCCCAACCCTAGTTGTTACACCTTTTGTGCCTGAAGAAGTAGGAATACTTTCGCAGTGTAACGTAAGCACATCCAGCCGATAAATCATTGTACAGACTGACTCCGTTTTTCTTATGTGAAAGCTTACGAGAACTCTCGTCCCATTGTGGGAATTCAGTATCACGTCTTGCTTTCCAGTGTTAGTGATGTTGAGTTGTGACCATATTTCTTTGTAACCATAGTCAAATTGTGTATTAAATTGCTTCTTTTCTTTTTCTCCCCCAGTAACGCCCAGGATCGTGAACGTGTCTTCACTTTTGGCGGAGGTACACGCAAGTGCCCTGCTCTTCAGCTGGTCCACTACCTCATGAAGGTGAGTTGTAGAACTTAGGCACAGCAGCCCGCTAAGTAGCCAGTAAAAAATTGTCTAGAGAAAACAAGGAGGAAACAATACCAGGATTTCATGTGAAATACGTGCAGATTATAATCTAGATGCATTCTAGTACGTTCCGCCAAGTTGATAAGACGACATCACCCAACAGCACGTGGTTGATATCCAATTGTTACATGCTTAATTGTGGGAAGTGTCTTGAAAAATGTGTCCTCAACTGCTAAGGTTATCTCGGGACGAACAGATAAATAAAAGTGACCCAGGCTAGTGCGTTGAGAACCGTGCAACCAGCTACTTAGTAAGTCAAGAATCAGTTAATGATATTATGGTCCTGTTTTCCGGGAAGGATACACCCTCATGATTTGATTTTTAGATTTTCTTCATCACTGGTCCTTAGACGGACAGTTACAATGATTTCTAAAGACTTATAAATCATGGGAATTTTCCCCAGATATTTCCTATGGGGCTCATTAGTCAAGTATAGGAAATATACGACATCTGGGAGGGCTGTAATCTGCAGAAGCCGAAATCAGCTCTGCTATGATCGCACAATTTAGCCTGGCAGCAACACTTATTTGTCCATATCCCAAGGTACTTGGACCAGTCTGTTCTTTCTGTGGTGAACTAAAGCATCTTAACTTAACCCGAATGTCCAGTTTTGGAAAATATTCAGAATTTGTCTGTTTCAAACCAGAAAAAAATTTTTTGATCTAGTTGTTTGTTTTGTTTAAGGAAGTATTTACATAAAAGAATTTTTTTGTTCGGTCCATTCCTCAATGAGATAATGGCATATGGCATACCCCCCCCCCCCCTCGCCATTGTAGTTTTCCTACTTTCAAGACAGAATTAGGGTTCAATTCCATAAGGTTTTTTTTAGGGGAGGGGGAGGGGGTGGCATAAGCTGCCCAAAAGCTATTTTGAGATAAATGAATTTTCTCATCTTGCGTATGAAAGCATACTTCGCGCATAGTTTTATACTTCCATCCATACATTATTGCAACATGTATTAACTAAGGCTCGGTCGATGCCGATATTGGCATCGGCACCGATACTAGTGGTATCGGCTAGCTGTTGTGGTAAAACATTGGTTTTTGCTATATTTTCGTCAAAAATGTACTGTTTTTCATGTTCCAACGCACCATTCGAACCGTTTTTTCGAGAGTTTTCCAATGTGCTAATTTCAAAGAGATAGCTTCAGTCGTTCTCAAATTATTTAACAAAAACCACAAACTGGTCCCAAAAAATGCACTTTACTGCAAAAAGCTTGCTCATAGAGCTATGAGATTGGGAATTTTTCGTCAAATTTTGTTTCTGAATATGGAAAAAAAAGATTAACTTTATGGCGAGTAATGCGTTGAAGTAACAGCATCTGTTTCGGTGAAGAAGCATCGGACCGTGTCGGGATCGGATCGGTGAAAGTTCATATCGGCCAAGTCTTAGTATTAACTGATGTGCTAATTATCTCAATGTACTAACTTAAATAAAATTGTGCACTGATGGCCTGCATGTTAAGCTCCAATGCATGACCCATACTGATCACCATGGTAGTGAACAGTCCTGACTTTCTGAAAGCCCAAGGCTTAATCGGCACAGCTGAGTATGTTTTCAATTCGGCTGCCCATTGTATTGCCTACAGCATTACCTGCATTTTGCCCTTAGCGAGTTTTCTGTAGCTCTAGTTCTCTTGGTTTCTAATTCAGATATTAAGCCATTCTTCCCTCCCCTCCATCCCCAAACCAACTGAAGGCCTGTTTTTTTTTCCATTCTCTCCTATAGAAACTTCCCTGCCTCTTACAGACCAAAACACCGTTCCTAAACTCTTAAAACTAATAAGGCTGTTCGATACTGGTATCGGGACAAATACTACGCTATCGGTATCGGATCAGAGAGTTTGTATTTCTGTTGATACCTTGGACAGATACCTCGCTACAAAACAGTTGACTTCAAACTCTCGCAAATTTCATGAGCAGGTGGCCTCAAAATTACAGGCTAGCACACCAGAATTTACCACTAAGTTGTAATTCGTAGAATTTATGGTAGCATATCCAAATTTAATAGTGATCGCTAATTTTTTTAGTTGTCAATGCTAAATCATTGACCAAACTCAGTGTTGCTGTCCCAGTGGTATCGGCATCGGTATCTGATTGTCCGATATTGTTGGTATCGGAATCAGTATCGATATCGGAATCAAAAAAGTGAGGATCGGACAGCCTTAAAAACTAAGCCTGGTAAAAACTTATTTCTTTGTTTTGTGCAAGTCTTTGTCGTTGCCTGAACAATTACTTCAGACGGCGAGGTGTTAGGGCACGTTTATACAGCGACTCGCCTTTGCATTCTCGCAGCTAGAACTCAATCGCAATGGCAAAGGTGACATTGCCATGGTAACAACGCTAAATGGATTAGCTAAATCGGACATCGTTTGAGTAAATACTTGCAGTCTTATAATCCGTGCCAATAATATAAAGAATTCCTCATGACGAAACAATTTTCCCAAACGCTTCTGAACTCACGTTATTTGCTGTTTTCGTTGCGAGGCGGCAGACATAAAACCGCCGCCAGGTTGGAATTTGAGGTGATTTCTAGCTTCTAGCTACGAGAATGCAAAAGCGAGTGGTTGCATTAAACGTGCCCGTACAGTTCTTGCCATTCGCTGATTTGAGTTAGGTTACACAAATTATACAAATTACCGAGTTTAATTCATGCTCATTTTTTTCCTATTTCTTTTGTTTAGTACATTTGTCGCTCGCTGGCTGAGCGTTTTTACTGGGAAGTGCCCTTGGACGCTAGAGCAGACTGCCCCCGAAAATGGTTCCCGGTATCACGGTTGAAAGAACCACCTATGGTTAGGTTTGTGCCAAAACCATGTTGACCCTAAACGAAACAATTAGAAGATACTAAGGGATTCAGAAAGTTTATTTTATAGACAATTTGTATAGTCGGTGGTGAGTTAATTGTATGTGATTAACTTGTTCAATTGTTAACCAGAAATTAAGTTGGAAAAAATTGTTGAAGCTTTAATGGAGCTTAGCTAACTGATAAAAATTTATAAATTATTCTCGTTAGAACTGTATATAAGAAATTGTTAATTGCTTACAATTTCTTTCGTTTGCATGTAATTGTTAATACTGTTGGTAAAGGTGTACCAAACCAAATTCTGTTTATCAGTACGGAATTGTGACTCAAAGAAGGTTGAGAAGGTTTCCGGTCGGATGCTGAATGCTGATGATAGCCGATCAAAGTTGAGAAGTTTCCGGTCACCTGAACTTAGGTCTAAGGACCATTCTTGAACTGTAACTGCATTTTTTGTCACGTAGTTTTTCATTTCTAGTAAAAAATTCGCTGCGGCAGATCCTGATAATCAACTTTCTTCTTCTTTTAATGGCCCAAGTGTAAGAAATATACGGATGAAATCACAAAACTGAAATTTATCATGAGCTTGTCCTTCAGTCTTAACTGAAGATGGTAAAGACAAAGTTTGTTTAGTTGTCATTTTTTAAAGGAAAAAAATATCCAGTATCGGTATCAAAAAGAAGTGGTATCAATGTAGCTCTGTTAATTTCGTTTCTTTAAATCAATTTTGTGGATTTGACTAAAACTGACTTAATGCTCGATCGGTTCAGCAGTAAAACTGGTACACCTTTAATATCACGTACAATTGGGAGAGTTACGTATTCACAAATGTCCATCCTTATGTCTTGCACGCTTAGATTTCTAAGGAAAAGATATTATTCGTTCAAAATATATTCGCAAATTGTCGTCAGTCCAAGTTTTCTGGAGTTGGAGGGGCTCAGAACGACTGTCTTCATCAGGCTACTACATCACCACCCTGACAAAGACAGTCGTTCTGAGCCCCTTCAACTCCAGAAAAACCGGACTGTCCAACATATGCGACAATATTTGGACGAATGATATCTTTTCCTTTGAAATCTAAGCGTGCAAGATGTAAAGATGGAGTCAAATTTTCAAAGTAAGCGATGAGACAGTTTTAAGTTCCACAATGTAAGTTTCAAGCCTGTCTGGAGTAATATAAGTATGCTAAACCTGTTTCCCTTCCCATACAGATTAATGTGAGCGGGATACTGAACTAGCAATCCTGACCGACAGTTTTAATTAGGTAGTAAAGTGAAAATTGCTAACGGAAATAGGTTTGGTATCTGTATTTTTTAAGGCTCAGTCGTGGGCATTAAATGTATGTCTATATCTGAATGGTGTAAATTTTAATAACTATTTTGTCGGTAGTAGGAAAAATGCACTTTGCAACGCATATCATAGTATACGACAACTTCTAATAATAGTGAAAGTTGTGAAATTACCGTCCTAGTCGACCTATATTACGAATTAGACTTGTACTACCTATATATTACGAATTAGAATTGTAATTGCTCTGAATGGGAATTCGTTCACACAGTGTAACGGAAGAGCATGAATATCAGTTGGGGAAAGGGCAAGTTGCTAATATATTAACTATTAAAGGCACATAACTCCCTCCGGTATATTTTAACAGTTTCGCTCGATACATTACCGGAAATAGTTTTATATAAACTGATCTACCTTTCATTTGCTGGTCTAAGGGTACGATGCAGATGTCAGTAGTGGCGCGTGAATGTTATTAGGCTTGTTTTAAACGGCTCGGTCTGAGCAGTATTTAACTCCCGCCACATCGCTGGCAAGCCGCGGCCCTGGAGGAAGGATAATTAATCCTTCGCTCATGTTTGCGACTTGGTCGTACGATGTGTCACGTTGCCGCGGCCCCGAAATGAGTTTAACTAGTGTCGTAGAGCAATGCGCGCTGCGGTCGTTTGAACTATATTTTAGCGTAGGTGACGCAGAGTAAAGCGTCCAGAATGGAGGGATTTATGTGCCTTTAACAATTTTGGGCCTGAGGGGTAACGAATATAGTAAGTGCTTTATGGGTCAGAAGGCCATTTAAAAAGTTAATTTAGTTGCTTTCAAGACTGGAACTTTTAACATTGGAACTCCAATTTTCCAAATGTCCACAAACTTTTTTTTTTCTTCAATCAATACAAAACCCATCCATCGCCATAATCTTGCAATATCCTCACCTGATTAGAAAACAAATGAAAACCCGTTCATGTTGAACAAAGTCAAAACAGGATAGGAACACGAATAAACTTTCAGACACTGCAGTGTTTAGTCCATGCGAGACCTTAGTGCTGTATTACCATTTTTCATTTTTACACGGTATGTAAGCTAATGATTGGTGCCTTCTACTGGCTAAACAACATCACTGAAAAATTGCAAAAAAAACCATTCATGAAAAATTGTAAAAACAAACATTATGTATCACCAATAGGGTGATAAACGTAAAGGATACGACTTGACTGAAGAATAAAAGCAGAAGATTGTGTTCGAGGCGTATAACCAATTTTCGATAATTCCAAGCCAACTGGCATTACAGCTTATCAGCACACAAAAAATAAAATATGCTCGATAATCTAAACACAACGAAACAAAGCCACATTTCTCCTTTGTTTAGGCATCAGCATATTTTTGAATATTGGGCTTTATATGCAAGTTACACTGACATAATGAAACACTAAATAACCGTTTCATCCCTTTTTTTTTTTTTAATGTGCAGGTGTTTTGCGTTTGCAATAGTTTTAATTTTGTTGATGTGTCAAATCATTGAATAAAGCAATAAGGTTTCACATGGACTAAAGACTACAGCAACATCATGGTAGCGGAAATCTTACCAAAAAAATTATTCGTTTTCTGTTTTGACTTCGTTTAGTTAAACCTTATCTCCTTCAACATCAAATTGAGTTCGTTTTGTGATACTACGATGGTACACGTGAATGTCGAAGGTTTTCAACAGATGGAGCTTGAACTGATGCGGCCGTATGGCTCTGAAACGTTTCCCTGGTGAAACGTTAATACACCGTGAGAATTGCTATAGTTTCTTGAAACTGATGGTCTTGCCAAGGTCAATTGAACTGAGTTTGGACTGATGTACCCATCTGATTATGTAACTTTTTCTTGGTGAAATGTTGCTGCGTCGATCAACATTTTTTTTTTAATCGTACTTTAAAAACATCCAACCTGTGATGCTCTGCAAAAACTGATGCTTGCCTCTTGAGAACAATTTAATTAATTTTTTTAATGGCATGAATGTAAATAGTAACTTGAATACAACCAGTAAAGGTTGTTGAAAATTGGCAGGTTTTGAGGTGAAAACCTTGACTGTTGTTCAGCCTTATGGAACAGTGAGTATTTGTTCAGTAATGTAAGTTAATGTTTTCCTGCTTCTCTAGTGATGGTAGAACTCTGAGGAAAGATACATGCAATAACAAACAAGTCCGCTGTATATGTACAAAAGCGCATCATGCACATTTCAGCGTAACCAAGGGAGGTATATTATTCTGTCTCGATAGCGAATATGTTAGTATTTAGAAAACGTACCCATTTTCATCTAATAAAGGTTTACATCGTGCGGGTAACAACCGGGCAACTCAAAATTATTGTGGGTCAAAATTAACAATTTCATCATTTTTTGTCCGATTTTTATCTTCCAATGTGGTACACGACTTTAATTAACTCGATAAAGAACATCCGCTCGACACCACTAACTTATTTAGCAAAAATAAAAAAAATAAAAATTAGACGACGCAAATTTGATTCCATGTTGGTTAAACATCAAAGAAAACGAAGTATGTATCACATTTGTATCTTTTAAGCCAACTCCATTAGTTCCACAAGCTTAGACCTAACAGTACCATCTGAAAAACTGCCGCAGCCAGATAATGTTATTGCACGGCCTGACTATTAGGTACTGCATAGGTATTGCAACACACGGGAAAAGGATTTTCAACAACTTCTAGCCACTTTGGAGAGAAGATTTCTCTCCAGGTCCGCAACATTTTCAGGGAGGGGTAAGGGTCATTCCTGGGAATGTATGTGATGTACGCGAATATCCCGGAACATAAGGTACTCTTGCACCTTAGCACCCTTGCACTAACATTTTTATTTTTTAAGACTACATGATAGTTTACATACACATTTTTATCGTTGGGCAATGTACGTACAAGTACAAGCGGACTTGCATTGGCTTTCAATGAGGGAAACTTGGAGATATAATTGATAAAGTAATAGGTAATGGCTAAACTCGTGCGCTATGTATCACTCGGGGCTTGCCGCCTCTCGTTACATTCTGGATTCGCCCTCGTGGTTTAAGTATTATGTAGTGTAGCTGATTTCCTGTGCCTTTAATGGTTCAAGTTCATTGTTGTAAAGAGTTTATATGTTGCTACAAACTAATGTAAAGTCTATGAGAATGTTGGCATTGTTCAGTATAGAGTATTTAAAAGCGGCTTTGCGAATCTGCAACCGTTTCATAGCTCTGTGTTTAGATTGACAACGTGCAGCCCATGAGTGATTGGATGGAATTTTTTTTGGGGGGGGGGGGGTAAACAATCGTTTTTTAAATTGTGGTACAATTATATACCCTTAGCGCATAAATACAAAAACAATTTAAAACCATTGAATACAAGATTTTAGTCGTAAGGAAATCGACATTTCCATTTCTTGCCACTGGAAAATATAAAATGGTAATTTATAAGGCTCTAGAGATCAAAGGTAAAAAATTTACATTTTAACCGATTTCTGATTCGCAGTCATTGAAAGTACAAACACATGAAGATTCTTCTTGCAGCTGCATCAATTGCGCTAATTAATCCACATCCAATTTTTAAAATCAATGAATAGAATAGCCAAAGGTGCATAAGCCTACACTAATATGCGACATTTCGTAATAATTTCATTCCATTGTCAAGCAAAATATTTTCCTTTGCAAAAGCATATGTACACATATACAATCAACATATGTACATTTGATTGGTTTCCCATAAAATTGAAAATAGATTCCCGTCATCATGGAAATAATTGCACAAAAACCACTACTTTCACACAAAGAACTTCAACACTTTCCCCTGTCAGCGTAAAAGCTGAATAGGGGTGCCCATACCTAATGAATGCAGAAAAGAAGCCTGCGTATTTCTAGGATGAGAAACTGTTCAAGCGTACATATATATGGTGGCTTTTGGTAAGAATATTTTCTTTTGCTTGAAACTGAATGAAATTATTCCAAAACATCGCATTTTAGTGTATGCATGAGCACCTGTTGGCTATTCTATTCATTGACTATTATCAGTGCTTTCACATCCTTATCTTATACATTTATCAATACATGAATGGTTAAATTTGCAGACTACTGGTTCACAATATTCTATCGGCAGTAGGTAAACAAAATCGGGCTTGGTTTAGCGAAATCATTCCGCGGCGGCTAACTTTGGACTAATCTTTTTTTTTTTGGTTGTTAATCTAAAATAACATCCATTTTAGATATAAGATTTTTTTCTTTTAGAAGAAAATATTACGAATATGCTATATTGCATACAAATTACAAATATAATAAAGCTTCGCAGGTGTTTGACAATGGCACCTAGTGGCACAAAATGGAACTACGATGGAAATGGTCCAAATATTCGAAGGAACTTTGAAACTATAATGCTTGTAATTTTGTTCCAGTTTCGTTAAAATGTCACAAAAAGATAGTCATTGGGCAGCAAATTCACACGTTCAAAGATCAAACTCGTACAACAAATATTTTTCGGGCCAAAATTCGAAGTAGAACACTGGACAGAAATCGTTGAGTGGAGGACTGGGCAGAAATCGTAGTTTCCACACTGTGAATGTAGAAACTAATGTTCGTACCTCATTTTCGCACACTTTCAAAATGAAGATATTAATAAGGCCACGGAAAAATAAATAGTTGGTTCTCAGGCCCTGCCTGGCGACTTTTATTTCAGCAAAATAAAAGAAGTGACCCGCAAAAGGTTACTTGAGCGAAATTTCTGAGAGATATGAGCTTTTTTGCATATACATTATCCAGCAAGTAATAAGTTTAGTCGTAGTTTGAAATAGTTCAGAAATGTATAACCACAGTCTGAACAGAAAGAACCAACTTAAGATATCAGGTAACAGAAATAAAAAATAAAAATAAAAGCCTGGTCACCGGGTGACTTTTTGGGCTTGTAAAAAATGCCCGAGAATCAAAACTTTTTTTTTTCCATGGCCAGTAACGGTTTTTCAGTAGAAACTAATGTATTGCAGCATCTCTTGTTCGGCCGAGTAATTGTCATCTTCGGAATTCAGCTACAGTGTAATGAAAGTACAAATGGCCTTTTGTTCTTTAAAAACGTTTGTGCAGTTTTACTTAGAGGGTTTTCATTGTTTGCAAAGGTTATGCAAGTATGACGTGTTTAGCATGCAATTTTTGTGCTTCCATTGGCTATATGTTGGGAGTGAACTACATACAGTATTTATTATTGTAATAGTTTATAATTTAATATGTAAAGGAAATAGGCTTTATGATCAAGTTAAGAAATGTAATAAAAATTTAAACCTTACCATTTGATGTCTTGGATGTGAATAGCTTATCAGCTGTTGTTTTAGATTGCCGAGTTTGTACACAACAGATAGAATGATAACCCTAGATAAAATACTGTACTTATTTAAGGACATCACTGTTCTTATCACAAATAAAATTTGCGTAGGGCTAGGGGTGTGCGGTTTTAATATTTTGGGTTCGATTCGATTTCGATCGATTTTGGGGAAGAACATCTCGATTTCGATTATTATTCGATTTCGAAATTCAATTTTTTTCTTTTTCGATTTTAAAATATTATTTTTTTCAATTTGGGCTAGCCTTTGAAAAAGATATTAATTTTAAGTAATTACATTCCTGTAAACTAATGTTACTCCAATACATTGAACTTTGAATTATGTCTTCATTTAAGGCGCAAAACTACATTTTGGTTTTAACACAAAGTTAGAAAGCAAGCTTCCACCTTCCCCCACTCCTCCTTTTGAGTAGCACCATCCTTAGATTTTATTTAGTCAAATTAACTTCATATATTGTGCAAGTTTGGCAAATTATTGTGCAAGTTTGGCAAGTTTGGCCCCTTAGTTGATTGCTTAACTTATACTGGCATGTTGTAAGGCAATGACTACACTATTTTAGCAACGATTAACATGGTAACATGCATAGTTGCCATATAAAACGAAGTCATTACACATTTTTTACTAAGTTAAAATGCTTTACTTGATTCAAATTTGTTAAACTTTATTCAGTGTATTTACTTAAAAATTTTCATAAAATCGAAAATAATTCATCTCGTTACTCGGTGGGAATCTCGTTAATCGGTGGGAATCTCGTTAATCGAATTTTTCGATTTTGATTCTGACGGATTCGATTCGATTTCGACAGCATAATAAAATCGAAATCGAATCGAAAGTTTCGATTTTCGCACAGTCCTACGTAGGGCCAGCCACTGCTCGTGCATATCGAAGTAAATTAGCCTGGGAGTAAATTAGGCTGGGAGTTTCATGGGAATGCCATAAGTGGTGCATAAGCGTTCAGCGTTGTAACCAATGTTTAGTGTTGTCACAGTCTTGTCGCCTCTGCTATCTAGAACAACATACTGTATTGGACTGTAGTGTTAATGGGCACACCATAAAACATTTGACATAACCAACCAAAAATAAAACCTTGATTCTCGAAGTTTGTCGAGTGACGGCACGTTCGGTGATTATCCATCGTGCTACGCACAATCTCAAAAATGCAATACTCGAACTCGCATAGTGACACCACAACAAAATTTGGTTATTACCTCCAATTCAATGTCAAAATATTTCTGATGAAACGAATGCAATAAAAATAAAGTTAAATCTTATTAAAAGCCAAAACTGGTGTAAGGGGCACCGCGTTGAGAATAATTCGGCCATCCGAAGGAGTGATATCAGCAGATCAATTCAAAACATTAACCAACTCAATCTCACCGACTAATACTTCCAACATTAGAGGAAACATCGCTACCAACGTATTTTATTTAACCTTTATAATAATAATCAGTGGGATTCAATTAGCAAATGTTTTGTGTGTTGATACCACTACATTGAAAATGAAAGGCCCTACGATTATCAACTCGGCAAGCCTTTTTACCAGTTTGGGTTGTTGACGTGATATTCCTACAATTGCAAACCAGTGAATATTGTTTTTAAAGCTTTATTCCAAACGATGATAGCTCTGCCCTTAGGTGGGTTGCCACCAAATGACAGTCTGCACCATTTTGCGCTATTTAGTTCTCTGTAACGTTTGCTCGCAGAAAGCAAAGGAATGCAACAAAGATACATCTCTTAATACAAACAATCCTCGTGTTTCCATTATTGAGCAAAAATTTAGCAAAACGTGGCTTATTTGTTCTGTTAAAAGATATTTCTTTGTCCATTCCTTTGCTTACCGCAAGCTACATAGAACTATATAGCGCTAGATATTGGACTTTCATTTGGTGGTAACCCACCTTTAAGAGGTTATTTACTGTACTCTATAATTATGCTTCTATTGCAAATAAATATTATTGAATAAGGCTGTCCGATTCCGATTCCGACACCAACAGTATCGGACAATCCGATGCCGATATCACGAGGATAGCAACATCAAAGCTTGTGTCTTTTTAATGATTTAGCATTGACACTTGACAGCTAAAAAATTAGCAATCACGATTAAATTTGGATACGCTACCATATATTCCACACAGTTTAACTTACAGTGGCAAAATGTGATTTGCTCGATTGAAATTTTGAGGCCAACTGCTCAAAAATTTCTCACGAGTTTGAAGTTAGCTGTTTTGTGCGAGGTATCGGCAGAAATACGAACTCTCCAATTCGATACCGTACTATCTGTCCCAATACAGTATCGGTATCGAACAGCCTTATTATCAAATACACTTTCATAGTAGAGATGACAAAAACAACATGGCTGCAAATAATCGTTTTATAGAGCCAAAAATGCAATACCTGTTACGTAAATTAACAATGATAACAATCATTTCACACGTAAGAATAACTAACTGTACAAATATTTCCCTATCAGCTTACAAAGTATAAATGCTGTATTAATCAAGGTGGTTATCATCCGTTTCATTTCTGTACAACAAAGGGATGAAAATTAAAAAAAAACATAACTAATCTACACAAAGTCATATGTATTTTTTTTTTTTTTTACAAAAGTCGCTTCCGCAACCAATTGTTTCTGTTTAGATCCCTTTCCCAGTACGTTACACTTTTGGTTTGCGCTAATCGGGGGTTGCTATGCTTGAAAAATTCGAGCCGAGTATTCAGCTTTAAATGCAGTGGTAAAATCTTTTCGTCTAACCTCGTCGCATCATTTATATGCCAAGTCTCAAACGAAAGTAATTTCATAAAACGTTTCAAGATTGCTCCCAAAGTTAAACCAAACGAACGGCCTTTTTAAAGTATACTACACAAAAGGGCATTTTCTATATTGCTCAAAACCTGACTCTGAAGTAACAATTTTTTTTAATTAAAAAAAAACCGCTTCATACGAAACGCTAGTTCAAACAAAATGCAAAGCAGGTAGTGTGGAAATGTACAAATACCAGGAGTAACATAAGTTATTACGGGAGGAGTGCGGTTTAGTGTAGCTCAAACATGGTACAGGAGTCTGCTAGTAGAGACGACCAGCATCTCGGGTTATTGAAAATGTGTAGCCTACAAGACACTGAGGTTAATATTACTTCCACTGTTTTTAAACACGTTTATCATACAGTCACACATAGTTAACATAAAAATACTTCCCAGGCACACAAACTTGAAAAATTAACGAGGGAGGATGAATTTTTTTTTACCCACATTACCACATTTTTATTAGCTTGCACTAAATTACTTAATGCTTCGACATATTAAGCTGGCTTTTGCACCACTGAAAGGTTCTTGTCTAGGCACTAAGACGGTGCATTGGATAAACGGCAAAATGAAAATTTAAGCAAATTTAGTCAAAATTTCCCTCCTTAAAAAAACGGAGACACTGTAAAACAGTGCCTGCTAAACATTTTGTTTTAGGCCATGCAAAGTTAATTGTTTGGTTTACAGGCGCGTGCGGGTGCCTTAAATTATCGCGGGTCAAATTTTTTTAATCTTAATCTTGGTCCACCTGCTAAAATTCATATTTTCGCCAAATTTTGACCGTTTCTGACATTCCAGTACACCATTTTAACCAGCTCGAAAGGAGCTTTCTACTAATGGTGTTAATTACAAGCCTCTAACTCAAACCACTAAGAAGTTATTTGGCAAAAACTAAAATCTTTTTAATACTAACAACATAAATACCATATTAGCAGGATATTATACTTTTTTAGGCTGCCTGCATACTCTTTTAGCTTTTTGAACTAGGTTCATGACAAAGAAATATGGTCAGTTAAATAGAATAAAATTAAAATTAAATGCCTGGTTGCCTGGTGCTTCAATTTTAAACCTTGCCCGCAAACCAAACAATTTTTTTTTGCATGGCCTTACGTTATGCTTGGCCCAGGTACCAAACCAATAGTGCTTCTTTACTATTAAGCGCTTGTCCAATACCCACTAGCCCTAAAATCTGACGCATAATTTTCTGCCAGTCTCCTCAATAACTTAACATCTGCTAAATACACTGCCTTTTAATACAAAATTTAATGTACATCAGGGCTGTCACTGTCCTAGATGTGCTTAAAAAGTGAAATACTGTATTAATTTTATTTCAAAAAAGGACACACATTTTGCAAAAAAAGTGTCAGAAACAACCAAATATCTTAACCAATTCAGTCTAATTTCCTTCACGTGGACACAAAATGAGTACTACTTTGAACTATAGTGTAAGCGGTTGGCAGTAACGACAATGGTAAAGTTATTGTGGTAAACTAGTAAATCGACAATCTCTCGACATCTTTTTTACTCCCCAATTAAAGGGTTTTTTATTTCAACCAGTATGAAATGTGCGCTTGGATAGCGCAATGTTGGAACGCCTCACACCCAGCATGCAACCTATTACGTTTTTCTGTTCCCCCCTTGAAACTAAGCAAGAAAGAGATTATGAAAAGTAGAAAAAAAAGTGAGATTAACTCAAAAAAAAAGATGAGAGCCCTGAATTGCGCAAAATCAATATTTATGGTTTTGTTGTTCAAGTTCAAGGTTAGGTTATCATGGTCAAACTGACGCGTTGTAACACGTTTGTTTATGCGCGTTTAGTTCTGTGAAATGCCCTTTTCGTTTTCCCTCTTATTTTCTCCCTTGAGAAAGCATTGGAAAGCAGGTCGTGGCCGACGGGCGTTAAGTGCTTGGCTGTAATGTTTATCTACTCCTGCATTGGCCGTGTTGGCCTATGGTTTTCTGGTAGCTGTCCAGGACTGTGCTCTGGTGCAAATGACCTTGTGCATAGTTTTGCATTAATTTCTGAGTACTTTCAGTTTCGTAGTAAGCTTTGTTTTTCTGTTTTGTCAATAATGATGTGTGATGACTAAGGCTGTACCGAACCGAACAAACCGAACCGAACATGGCCGAACAGAGGGGGTTCGGTTCGGTGTTCGGCCTTTCAAACGCAAAATACCAAACCGAACATATTTTCACTTCTAATCGACGGATTTTGATGTTTGAATACACCATTTTGAAGGTTTTTACGCCAGCTTTGTGTTGGTCAAAACCACAAGTTCCTAGCTCTAACGTTTCTGAAGTTATAAGGGAAAATGTAAAAGTAATGGAGATTTTTTTATGTTTAAACAGAGTTTCAATATCTGTGGACTTACAAGTCCATGTGAAATTACCTACATTTGTTAAGAAACGTGTGCTTACGTGTGTAAGTTCTTTTACATTTTAGTTTAAGATAGTTTGGTTTGCTACATTTATGTTCGGTTCGGAAGTGTTCGGTGTTCGGCTTACTTAAGGTCTGTTCGGTTTTGTTCGGTTCAGCTGAAAAATTCTCGTTCGGTACAGCCTTAGTGATGACATTGTTTTCTTTTCCGCCTTCCCCGAGTTAGTGAATGATGAGGTTCTGGCCCTTTTTCTGTCTCCTTTTCCCCTGCTGTAAATCTGTGACCATGCGTGTCATTTCTCTGTTGTATTTCTACCTGGCGCTTTATCTGACTCTGGACCGACCATGGGAAATGTACGAAGCAATTTGAAATGTGTGATACGAAGTGTAATATGATGTTCGGAGCCGAAATCGTCCGACTGAGAAAGTAAGTCCGTTCCATTATTTTTAATCCACGTAGTTCAAGGCGTCTTATAAACTTCTCACCGAAACATTTTTCCCGCTTGTGCTAATGAACTCAGAACCATGAACTGCAACGTTTATTTTTTGTCTTTCGGTTTCCCCTTTTTGTGGCGGTCCACGGTCAGCGAGTTTACCTACTGTTTCACATGTGAAAACTTATTTTTGACCCCCACGCCTATTTATCTGCACAGTAAAACTGAATGAATGAACTTTAACTTTCTCTCTCTCGTTTTCTTTCCGGACCTCACCTAAGATTATTTGCCAGCTGTATAACCATTACGATCCACAAACCTCGAAAGAAGTGCTGGCGTGGGTTTTGGGGCGCGGCCCATATGAACTCTCGCTAGGAGTTCTTTCACAAACTATGTCAAAATAATAGCGGGCCTTAGTTTTATCAATAAACTGACTATCAGTTCTTCAATTGGCACAGGAAACACGGAGTTGGCCAACAGCCTACTTTCAGAGTTTCTTGCTTCATAGAATGGATTTAAAATATTTTTTTTTCAGGTCTAATCTCGGAATACCTCCTCTAGCGTCTGTGTTCGAAAATTATAAACCTAGTCATTTCACAAACACAGGCCACCCACACTCCTCTAAAATTACCTTACATTATTCCTGCTAACACTGATAGGCAAAGGAAGGGAGGGTTACATTATTCCTGCTAACACTGCCGTAAGGGGGGGGGGGGGTTCCATACAACCTTTTCTGAAACATTTGTCACTAAATCACTGCTTAACTGAACTAATCTGTCATGACTAACTTAAAATAAACGACGATGAGTCAACTTAAATCAATGAAAGATGAAAAATGCAATCAATAATCGTAGTGCTTTGGCGTGCGGATACGACGGGTGCGGGTAGCAGCGATAGTAGGGAACACAGGTCTATGAGATCGTCCAGGCGAAGCATGGATCACACTGGGGCTATTGGCCACAGGCAGATGGCTGGTCGTGGGAGGAGGACTGTCCAGAACGGAAGAAGAGTCTGTGGATGCTGTTGTTCCAGCTGGGCTGCTTGCTGTGAGGGTACTCGAAGTGTCGGCACCCATTAAATCCATCCCTGTCATTGGCGAAGAAGGGGCTTCCCCCGTACCACCCGCCACAGAGGTCATCACTCCAAGAGGAAGTCCGTGGCTTTCTGCTCCATGCGGTTCCAGGCCCACGAGTGATTCTTCTTCGGGATTGTCAGGATCTACTACCATGCCAGCTTCAGCTAACAGTAGGGCGTCCGCTTCGCTAGGGCAAAAGCCGAGTGGGTTGTCGCCAAGAGCACCCTCAATATCGCCAATAATGTCCAACAAGTTCTCGTCACTCCCAGTTGGGTCAATGCCGCCTAAAGCTTTATTGATATCAATATCCGCCGACGGTGACTCCTCGTCCAGCTGGTCCTGTGGGTCAGCAGCCAACAAAAGCACAGCCACTTCTTGGTCATCGAGCAACTTCTGTGAACCCGGTCCCGTCAATTTAGATGGCAACTGTAACATGGATGGCACCAGGCCGCTAAGTGCTAGACCCCGTGGTCCTCCCTCCATACCACGTCCTGCCACTTTGCTGCTGAGCAAAAGAGATGTAGCCAGGTTTGGCCTAGGCCCCGGCATTGCTTGTGTGGTATAGTAACCCTTACGGACAGGGGTGCCACGAACAAATGCCGAAGAAGCTGACGCCAAGAGGCTCTGCGTAGTCGACGCTGTTGTCAGGATACCGGGAAGTAAATTGTGACGTACGCCAGTTGTTGGTGTGCTGGTCGTAACAAGTCCCTGTAGTTTGTTAATACTGCTCAAAATTTTAGCCTGGGTGATGACCGGATTTCCAGTGTTCGTCTTTGTTAAGCTAGCAGTCGTTAGCGGGAAGTCGTGAAACTGCAATTTCTGGATGGCTTGCACTTGCTGTTGATCTGGCTCGTGGCTCGAAACAATGCGACCACCTGAGGGAACCGTGGTGAGCAGCAGACTTGAGGAACCGCTGCTAGCTACTGAACGGAATGTAGCACTTGGATGAGCAGCCAGCAGCGACGACATCAGCGGCACCGAAGATGACAAACTGGAAGACTTGGGAACGGTGAAGAAGGCCGACTGCTTGGACGGGGAAAGGGAGGGGCTACCAACCACTCTAAGTTTTGAAACGCGACCACGCATCATTGCCTCCGGTCGGCCTGGAGACGTCAACTGGTGTTTCCCAAACGTCCTCACAAATGCTGCCTGAGAGCGAGAATCGGTCGAAGTACTGGAGACAGGCAGAGTAGTAGCATGGCGTATCTGACCAATACTGGTTGACCCGATACTTAGACTGATTCCGCCTGTGGATGGTTTCAGGCCGCCATCTTTAGTATCTCCAAGTTTTTTTGTCTCAGCAACACGCTGACCTGCACAGAAATGGATATACCAAGGTCAAATTGAGATTATAATGTAATGCACCTATCTAAATGTCAAAACAAAATACTGTCAACCTCAATATAACGAACATCTGGGGACTATGAAAAATTCACTAAAAAGAAATTTGTTGAACACGAACTTAGCAACATTTTATAACTGCAATAAGCTTATCCTCCAGAAAAATGCATGCAGAGGTTTACTTCGAGAAAATGTACTCATAATGTCGCACACAAACATGCTAAAATCCCAAAATGAAGAAACTAGAAACAGTCTCTGCTAATTGTCAACAAACTACTCAATTTTTGTTACCACCGTATGTTTGTCTGCTTCAAGCATTTAAATCTTGGTAGTGTGGTTTCAAGGTTACGACAATGTACTGCTTCAGATTTGAACTTGGCGGTACCTGTAGTTGCCTGCTGCATTTATCAGGTTTAGTGAAATGGGGTACTGCACGGCTGCAAGCGCTCCCATGCCTAATAAATACAGTAGACAACGACAACGAACGCAAAGTTCAAATCTGAAGCAACACCATGTAGTAAACTCAAAACCATACCACCAAGATTTAAATTCTTGAAGACAAATAGTGGTAACAACTATTGGATCCATGGTTTGTCGAAAATTAACAGAAATTGTTTCCGTTTCTCAATTTTGGGATTTTAGCATGACATTATAAGCCTATACTATAAGAAGTGATCCTACGGCCTATCTTTTAAGTTTTCCTTTCACTGCCTATCTAAGGATTCAGCTTATTATATTACTAACAAAGGTAATATCATCCTTGCTAACGAAAATACATGGAAGAAAATGTCCTTTTTAGTCCTAACACAAGATGGATGTTTCGCGGGCACTGCCACATCACCTAAAAAGGGCCGAATCGACGGTTTTTTTTTTTTTAGAGTTTCTGACATCTTCGCACAAATTTCCACAATTTTATTGAATTCTGAATGATTTTGATGTTTCAATACACCATTTTAATCGTCTCAACGTGACCCTTTCATAGGCCCTAAAGGCGACATTGAGAAGTTACTTAGTGAAAACCAATACAAGTAAAGTACTGTCGATTCAAAAAAAAGCAAACCTCATTCCTCGCCAATTTAGGATATCTCAGTGCCTGAGAACCATTTATTTGTTTATTTTTCTTGGCCTTAACTAAAATTTTAATATCTATGGGCAAAAAATGTTTCTGTAATCTCAAAACCTTTGTAGTAGTGAAGTGTTAGCCATCATTCGTTGTACCTGCAGTTAACGAAAACCGGTAAACGGCGAATACAGTGGTTTTGAAAAGTCATTTAAAGAAATCAAATCACACCTAAACCACCAGGTAGAACACAGTTCACTGTTC
>JAHWFP010159697.1:6103-36877 GCA_023313725.1 Lithobius niger | reverse complement strand
ATTTGTTGGACTAAGCACGAGTCCGAGTTGTGAATTTTAGCGAACTTGGTAGTGTTATTTTATAACGGATCGATCTTTTCACAGTATGAATTGCAGCGATGTTTTTCGAAAAATAACGTTTTACTTATATTTTACGTACTGTTTTCAAATAACCAATTTTGGTTTGACAGGGATGTTACTTTACCACAATTCCTTGCGATGGAGGCAAGTAGTGTAGTATAAAGTTGTGTGATTTAATTTATCACAGTTTATCCAACAAACTGTGCAGGCAGTGACTACTCACTTGAACACATGAAATTGAGTTCAAATGAAAAACGAGGAAAATCCATTGGGGCATAGGGAAGGGAGAGATGGCCCAAAAATGAGTCTCAAAATTAAAATAAAATCTAAGCTTAATTTGATGCTGCAAATTCCTTGCACTTGCATACTGAATGAATGACAGCTGATATGATTTATCATACCACAATCAAATAAGAACTCAACATGTGCGTACTTCACTTTTGTGTTGGATGATGTCTGGGCCTGAGAAAATAAGGCCCTGATATAAACAGTGAATCATACTCATGCTAAGCATGCACATAGGTCTAGGTAAAAGAATATATTTTATGATAACCTTGGTTATCTGCTGGTCTGAATGATGATTTGGGTAAAAGGTGGTTTCAAAGAGCCACAGAAACATTGAGTCGTCTATGCACGAATGAGAAACTAAAAGCTGCAGCGCAAAAAAGAACATTCAAGGATATTTGCGTTTCCACTGAAATCTTTTCATGCTTGTAGAAAGTTGAAGAAACACCATCGTTTAGATTTGAACACCTTTCAAAATTCCGCTAAAACTTTCGGGTTTAACACTTAAGGGACTGGACATTCTAACAGGAAAAAACCACTCCACTGGGGACTGACGAAAAAAGGCCATTTTGGAAAATTCACCAAAGATAAACAAAATATGCAAAACGAATGCATTTTTTTTTTAAATCAACCGTGGTAGTACGACCTTTCCTTTCAACTAAATCAATTGTATGTGGCTATTTTGCAGATCATGCAAATTAAAATCAATCATACCCCTTTTTTTGAAAAAAAAAAAAGTTGCTGTTAGAAGAACATGGCGCCATTTTTGCAATTCGATTTGGCCGCATTTGGAATCAAAGCATTTCATACTTTTAGTGTCAAAAGTTGCCACCAGATGGCAGCACCAACCAAGGCCAAGAGTCATAGCTTTGAAAGTAACCTAAAACGAAGCCCGTAGTAGTACGGGCTGATTTTACTGCATAGCTGAAAGTCCTTTAAGTGAGTTTCACATGCCTAGTCCCTTGAGTGTTAAAATCCTTCATGAATTTGTACTTTTAGATTAGAACTTGAACATCAAATCATCATTACTTAAAATTTAAGGTACGGATTGCATTTAATAGCTTTGAAAAACCAATACAATGGTTTATTTGTGACTCTTTACGACCAGGATTTAATACTGACAAATGTGAGTAGTTGTGCAAATTAAACTGCTTTCGAAGCATTCAAATAAATGCTGCAACTGAACTGTGTTTACGCTTTAATTTAACCACCATAATTAGCTACTAGTTTTCGGGGGTTGCCGGATGGGCAACTGGTAGCAGTGATCAGTTACTGGAAGATTGTTGGGTGCCCGGGTATGGGTTGTTACTGGGGCACTCCGCAACAGTAAATACTACGACACTGGACCAATGGTCACTACTATATTTCTACGGTAGTACCATTTGCAAATGACCTTTTTTATTTCACGAGGCAATAAAGTTTGTTCATTCTGCCGACAATTAGAACTGTCTGAAACCCCAATGGATCATTCACCACCAGTTAAAACATTCTATACCAGCAACACACGGTTAACACCCAATTACCTGGCTCCCTTCCTTTAGGTGGGGCGCTCGACTGTGATTGGTTGGATGAATCACTAGACAAGCTTTCGGTGTTCATGCTTGCGGTAGTGGGCCAGAGAGCACGTCGTTTTGGAGGTGGCGGTGAAGTAACAGGACTCATGTTTTTGCGGCGTTTGGCGACGAACGTCAGCTGCCGTTTGCCTGTTAGTACAGTAACAATGCAATGAGTCTACCGAAAATTCCTATGCTGAGCGCACTTGTGGCTCAACTCACCAGTACTGGCATGCTCGGCCCGTCCTTGGGAAGCTGAACTGGCTGCAGGCGCCGACGGACCCTAGAAATTATACAAGAAAGCAGCTCAAAACACATACACGCAGACTGTAACTGGACCGAACAGAAGGTAGCTTCTATATACGATAAAGTGTTGTTTAGAGCTCGCAAAATTAATGAAAAAACCAAATGTCCACAATTATTAATTAACAACGATTACTAAACAATGTTGCAGCGCTGCCACCATTACCAGCACTAGTTGGTATACTAGAACCTAGTTTACAAAACGGCGATTCAAAATCCATGTTTTTAATACGTTAACTCCTTAGACACTGATGGTTTATATGTATCCTCCCATGGGGATTATGACTATTATTATTATTACTATGAAGGCTGTGCCGATACCGAAACTAGATCGGATTGGTTGCCGGTTATTTGTGGTATCGATATCAAAAGCGATATCGGCAATTTCTGCTGACTTATCAATCACTACGTTTACATGGCCACAAGAAAGCGCATTTTAACGATGTGCTTTGAAATGTGCATCAAAAAACGGCACCTGTTTACAAGACACAACACTGCGATTAGGACCATTCCGCTACTGAAGGCAATTCGGCCAGTGCTATCAGAAAACCCTTCGTACCTGCCCGTCTTTTGACAAATAGTGAGCACGTTCCATGCTGCTCACCCCCTGCATGTAGTAAACTAGGTCAGCTTATACTCAAAGTAACCGAACATAAAGTCTTAGTGGTCTTCCTAGTCATGTACACTTATTTTCAGTTTAATTACCTAAAATTTCGAGTGGCACAAATTACGAGGGCACCGTAATTGTGTCCGCCATCTTTCCCAGGAGTTCGCCAACGTCTCAATGCGATTGCGAGTGTTTACATGAATAAAGACGATGCGGTTCAGACTCTCTTTTCACGTACGTGAAGCGCTCTGGTTCTGTATCGCCAGATAAGAGAAAGAGCCATGAACAGGTGCTTACAAGACCCACGGAGGCGACACGGACACGATGCGCACTCCTCTGAAGCGCTTCGAAGTGGTCATGTAAACTTAGTCAATAACTCGGGAACCGTTCAAGATTACGATATGCGGTTCACGGCGTTTTTCTCGGTAAGTTACTATCTTCCTAGCTATGTTTCAACTGGTTACTATTTAAAATTGTTTTATGTTAATAAATACTGGACTTTTGAAGAAAACTACACCGTTGATGAAAATTGGGGATAAAATTTTGGAAATCAGCATTGGAACTGGTATTGGCAAAATTTTTAAAACCGGCTCGGTATCGGATCGGTAAAGTTGGTATCAGTGCAGCCTTAATTATTAATAATTTTCATATCTTCAGACAGTTGGTTTCTCAATGAAGATAAATCGGTCGACTCAGTAATTTTACAGTTAATACTCACTGTTAAATAACGCTCAACCAAAAATCAAAAGGTTACACTACTGCTTCCTGCGCTCCACTTCGAGTTGGTTGTTTGAACGTTTCTCTTCCTGTTGGTAAGCACATGACGGTGATACTTTTTCGGGTAAAAAAGTGACACAGAATTCATAGTGTCCAAGTAACATAATTACCATCTGGAGTTTGAGTTAATTTTGTATTGGGCCAACCAAATAGCACAGAATTGTTTTACTTAACCGATAGTTTGACTTCAGCGAGTTTGAATTAACGAGGTTTTACTGTACATGTGACTCGGACCATAATCAAATTTTTTTCTTCCTATCCAAATGAAAATTTGGTTATTGAGAAATTCATCAAATACCAATTAAACTTTGCCAAACTGGCATGGAAATCAAATGCGTGTTGCATGCCATTCTGCTTTGGAGTCTCGACCAAAAAAATATAATAAAAATAAAATGACTGACCTTTCTTCCTTGAGCACCCCCAGCCGATGGCCCAGCCCTTCGCTTCGGCACAGCTGGCGTAGGAGCTTGAGTCCGAAGCATTTCCTGCGTCAGTTCTTGCATCGACTTGCGCTTTCGCTTGCGAGCATCCTTGCACGAGCTGCTGTCAGATGAATTGCTGGTGTAACTTGTGTCGGGGGTATTGTGGGACGGCTGTCTAGTAAGGACACTGCCCAAGAAATCGCTAATTTCGTCCTGAAAATTGAAGAAAATACATCATTTGAGCTCTCTGACTTAATAAGGCAATACAAATTTATAAAATACACTTAAAATTAATTATTTCATTCACTCTGCACCATGTACGAGCAAGCAAAATTTCAGATTTTAAAAGCCAGTTTGAAGAATAGGTTGCTCGAGCTTGCTTGATGGTGGGCTAATCTAATCTACCAAAACCATATCGTTGCCTAGTGCCTAGTGGCATGAATGAAAGAAAAATGTATTAAGGCCATGAAAAAAAAATGTTTTGGTTCTCGGGCATTTTTTACAAGCCCAAAAAGTCACCTGGTGACCAAACTTTTTTTTAATTTTTTTATTTCTGTTTGAAACTTAGGTAACCTGGTATCGTAAGTTGGTTCTTTCTGTTCAAATTGTGGTAGTAAATTTCTGAAGTATTTCAAACTGAGACTAAACCTAATGTTTGCTGCATAATGGAAATGCAAGAAAGCTCATCTTTTAAGTAACCTTTTGTGGGTCACTTTTTTTATTTTGCTGAAATAAAAGTCCCCAGGCAGAGAACCGACTATTTTTTTTTTCGTGGCCTAATCAATGCCTTCTACATTGTCAAATGGCGTATTTCCCCCACGATTGCTGAATTTCACAAAGGAGACACTCTCACAGTCTTGCTAATTTCCAACAGTACCCCTACTGTCTTCATCAGGCCCTCCAAATTTCAATTTAGGTCTCTGGTTACATCCTTGCTTGTTGTCAGTTGCTTGGATGTAACCAGAGACCTACATTGAACTTTGGAGGGCCTGATGAAGACAGTAGGGAAACTGTTGAAAATTAGCAAGACTGTGAGAGTGTCTTCTTTGTGAAATTAAGCAATCATGGGGGAAATAAGCCATTTGACAGTTGAATTTGAATTTCACAGTAGTTCTATTAACAATGCTTTCTACATTTTAACACGGAAAATGTAAGCATTGGAACACAATATGTAGAAAAAGAGAAGCCCAACATGCACAATTTTAAAGTCGGGTTGTGTTAACATTGTGCACTTCGGGCTTCACATTTTCTACATTTTTTATATTTTAAGTCACCAGCTGGCTCCGCAATCTCTTATCCCCCATTATTTCACGGGGACTGAAGACAAAACTACTGACACCCACTGAATAAACACATGCACTAAAAGGAAAACAAAAAAACAGATTCAACTCCAGACTCACCACCAGACAACGTTCGACCATTGCCTGTGTAACGCCTTCCATTTTCTTCTTGGTGTGCGACAATCGTAGATGGTCGTCCGCTCCGCCGACAATCACCATGCTTGTCTCGGCCCTCATTCGCTCGCGCATGTCTTCCAGGTCATCTTGGTTGCACAAATTGCTGTTCTGGCCAACAATAAACAAAGCTGGTGTTTTCATATCCAATAATGGATCATCAATATCCTATCAAAAACAGGAAACAAGTTTTAGCACAAGGTACATGTAAATTATCACACTAAATCAGTTATGCACGGCTTTTCCACAAACTGTCTTTAAAAGCCCTGCACCATGAACATAATTTTACTACTAATAAGGAAAGCTGTAGTGACAAAGTTACGCAAAATTGCTATTATATCTGCCCATCAGTGCATGATTAAGGATGTGTACTTGCTGCGACTTTGCGATGTCGCAAAATTTGCAACTTGTTTACTAAGAACAGTATTTTAACAATCCATGTAAAACAACATCTAAAAATGAAGGAACAACAGAAATCCACTTGGTGGAAACGCCAAGGTTCATGTAGCAACACAGCAAGATGCCGGGCTTGTTTGGCCTAATCCCTATAACCAGGCTGGATTACGTTTAAAAACTACTCGTCAAAAAGCAAGTTAAAAAATATAACTTGAACAGTTCTAATACTACCACCAGGGTGTACTACAAGTCGTGGCTATGACATAGCTATGCTATTTTTCAAAAAAAAAAAAAACCCCTTTCTTTTTAAACTTTTCATTTCAGTTAAGTTTAAAATAACTAATAAAGTAATTTTCACGAACATTGAATTCCATGACTTTCCACGATTCCCAGGTCCTGTGGAAACCCTGAGTTCAGTGACAAGTTCAACAAGATCGACATTAGTACACTTGTCATTTTTAATAGATCGGCTTGCTCATAAGTTTGGCAGAGAAAGAAAACCGAACAGCCTTAAGGGAACAATTTCACACTCGCCATATAAAGATTTCGGAAGGTTTTCATTCAATTTTTTTTGCGTGCATTTCAGTCGTTACCAGCCTTAGCTGAGGTGTTTCAAAACTTCAATAGTTACACCAACAGAATAAAACATGCCTAATTTATACTTAAAACTGACCACAAGAGTAACGCAAAAATTACTAATTTATACGTGCCCAGATTAGTCATTGCCCTTGTACAAAAAGAAACCTGTTTCTTTTTATTTGCAGAAACCTTTGTTGTAAGTGGCGCTTGGCCTTATAGGCCGTCATCAGAACATAAAAGTAGAATTTACAAGTTTACTCACCCCTCGTTTTCCATTCACCCCAGAAAAAGGAAAGCCCAAGCAGACGATGGCCGAGACATTTTCTACTAGCGCAACCTACAAATAAACAAGTTTAATAATTCAAACTTATATTATACTTATGGTAGAACGCTGTAACAAAATTTTAGTGTCGTATACTACGGTGTTTATTTCTGCAGATATTGGTAAGGTCAGATGTATAACAAAATAGTTAAAATCCCATATTCGTAGCGACACCTCTTACAACAATGCTAATTTGACGCACTTCACACAACAATGCAAAAGTGATTTTGTTTCAAAATGCCTACGGACTATAGATCAGTTATCAAGACTTTCACTGCATACCAGGTTTCACAAATATACAGCAGATTCCAACAAACTTTAATTTTAGGGAAGCACCGAACATTCGGTAATAATTTGTGCTCGGCCAAATACAGAGTTTCACTGAATAACAATATTCAGTATTTGACTGATTGTTTAATACAAATTTAATGAATCTTTGTGCGTAGGCCATTTATTTGGATAAGCGTTTTTCCTTTTGTGTCATTTTCTAACATTAAAGAGGAGGGGGAAACCAACCAATATGACATCGTAAAGATTTTTTTTAATGTTCTACATTATATGAGGAAAAAGAATGGAATTTTAAAAAAATTGATGTTGTAGTTGTGTGCTGTATATATGCACGTGTTAAGTGCTGCCTATGGACGTTTCGTTTTCATTTGGCCGTGTCAGTATGGTTCAGCGGTAGGACCTCGGCCTTTGCTTTCAAAGGTCGTGGGATCGATTCCCCGCTCAGTTAGTAGGACATCTTAAGTCCAAAAGGCAACCTAAATAGGTTTGCATCCGTATTTACTCATCAGTTGCGTAGCAATACTATGTATAAAAATTGGTATGGTGCTACTATTGTTTAGAACTGGAAAAGCTGTTTGTGCCATGCCAATGTTTTTTTTTTTTGTGTCTAAACCATTTTTCTTATGTCCTCGATGAACACTTGGGCATTTTTATTTAGTGACGTGCTATAAACCCGATGCTAATTTGAGGCCAGCCCTTATTATTTTTTGACAGTCAATCCATTAAACTGTATTGGTAGCAGGCAATTGTAAGATGTAATATCTAAAGCAAGGCTTGCTCTTAAATTTCACGTAAACCACATAAAAACAAAAGGGGAGACAGTATGACACTCACGCTTGAGAAACAAAGATGGTTTGCTTTCGTGGCAAGCCCTTTTATGGAGGGTTGTGCGCATGTGCAGTTGGGCTACCAAGTTGGCCGGATTAACGGAATTTACAACTCGGATGTAGACAGCATCATGATACTGGTAACATAATGCAAAAATTGACAGGTATTAACCAGCGGCAAAAAGAAACAAGTTTTCTCAAGAAACTTGCAGCCACCTTCATCAGGCATGAAAATTTCGAAAAATTCAGAAAACTTATTTTTATTTGATTTGAACTCTGTTAATATGAATCCTGAAAACGAAGTAATAATACCAAGTACGTGTTTACGGTGTTTACATGTACAGTTTTACTTTTGGACAATCACAAGAGTACTACGAACTCATTTACTTAGCCTACTTCGGTGACGGTGTGGTGGACTCTTTAAGTGTTGCACACTTTTTTTTAAAGAGCACCCCGGCACTGACTAAAGGCCCGATTCTTTTTATTTTCGTGTGAGCTAAATCCCAGAGCTCGTTCCTTCAGGACCAGAAGCTTAATCAAGTATGGTACTTTAAAACAAAAATAAAAAATCAATGCATGGTCACCGGGTGACTGTTAACGACTTGCAAAAATTTCCGAGGAGATGATAAGATTTTTTTACATAGAAAAATGCAACCATCGTACTTTGAATGTTCAGTAACTACAGGGAAAATGTGTTGACGCTCAAACTCAAAATCAAAAATACTCATCAGTATTTTGTGAATTTGCAATGGACATTTTGGCGATACAGGTGTTAACTATACAGGTTTTTTTAAAAATTTTCCTCGCTCAGCTAGCACAACAATGATGTAAATAACTGAAGAAAGTATGTTTAAAAAATCTTGAAGAAAATAGGAGCACCATATTTTAACACCTGTTTGGACAAAATGCCTATCGAAAATTCCGAAAATATACTGATGAGTATTTTTGACTTCGCGTTTGAGTGTCAACATAATTTTCCCGTATTCTTTTTACATGGTTTTACAAGCTTGACCTAACATTGGCTTCTGCTGACTGTAACATCGTAACACCCTAAAACAAAGAAAGTTGCAAGCATTTGCAGTCAAACTTACGTGGCAGGCCACAAGCGCGCCAACATTCCAGCCGACTAATACAATGGGTCGGTTGGCGAAATGGGTCTGCGATTCGCTCACTTTAGCTCGTACAGCAGCAATCATGTGCTCGAGGCACTGGGCCACGGCAAGACCGCTGCTGCCGCCGCCAACAGCATGCATCGTGACGGGGATGACTTTTCCCAAGTGAGATAGCTGGCTATTCCAAAACCGGGCACGGCGAGTGTTAGTAGCGACAGAATGGGTGGGACCGTTCGGCACCAACACAAGCAATGGTGATCCGGGAAGTTTTTTCTGAAAATAATAGGCCACCATTACGATTCGTCGTACAAACAAAAACGGCAACTATTTATACAAATGTTTGATTTTAATTTTAAAATCAAAATGACCCAGTTCTGTTTATGCCGAACAACAGGGACTGTCGAGTCACTTACTGGTTTGTGTTGAGCCAAAGATGATACGACTGGATCCCAAGGCCTTTTCAATAGCAAATTCAGAGCCTCCACATTTGTAGTTCCTCCTCTTATGGGTACGGTGGAGAACGCCGTCATTCTGTCTATCAAGGAAGGCAACTGAAAAATTTTAGATCACAAAAGTTAAGTGCATCACACTTACTTGGTCGTTCCAAGTTGGTTAATTAAAGTTAGTTCCAAAGCTCATCAACTTTTCTTCTGGGAACCCATTGTTTTAAATTTTTTCCCAGACAAATGAACGGCTAGACGGAAAGGCTGCACGACAAGGTACTTGTACCAGGGTATCGATGCATCTGTCTGTCTAACTAACACTGTATTTACATGCCAAACAATACCACTGCACATTTAATTTGAGTGTAATTTTGCGTTGGTGAACCATACTTTAAGGAAGTGATAGTCACTATTGAACGTCAGTTGGAGACACTAATGCTAAAGACATATAATTTCTGCGATTTTGCGGAAAAGCAAGTTACGTAAAACAGAAATTTTCAAGAATTGTTACAAATTTGATACAGAAATGCAAACATTGTTGGATCGAAGTGAGAAAACTGGGGGCTGAACGCTAACACTATGAAACTGCTGTCTGACTTTGACGAAACGCCAGATATGGGCATCAATAAGACATTTACGTCATTTACAGTAGAACCTTGATTATCCTACCACCAACTATCTGAAACACTAGGTCAACTGAACCCCTCGATAGGGTTAAGTAATACTTATTGTTTTTTTTTTTTTTTTTTGGGGGGGGGGGGCTCTGAATTGACCAATATCCATCGCGTACAAAAAGAGAAAAAACCTCACGAAATCAAGAAAGCATAGTTGCCATTTTTCTTTTTCGGCAGCTGGTCAGCGGCGACTATTTTGATTTTTTATTTCCCTCTCCTCCCTACCACAGACCAATTCCCCAACATTGCGCAATCATGCTTCCCTCTACCAACCAAGCACAATGAACTCGTTCGGCCAAGCAGCGCTTTTAGCCAGTAGCACGCGACGCATTCATCCAAGCAATCACGGCTGCATTTTTGGAAGCATTTTTTTAATACATCCTTTTTGAAAACAAACTAAAAAATGCATCGAAAACGAAAATGTTTTGTTTTGAACTTTGAAAAGAAGCTGGAATTCGTGACAATCATGAAGTAAATAAAAGTGCAAAAAAAAATAGATTTTTTTTTGTTAGGCCTAACTAAAAACGCGATTGTTATCAGAAATTCTCGTTTTTCCAAACCACTATTAAGTCCCAATTAGTTCAGATAATCAAGGTTCTACTGTATTTTAAAATAAAATATGTGAAAAATATAAAAAACATCACCCAACGTGCAGAGGTAACATTAAAATTCCTAATTTTAACGATATACTAGCGTGTTTACATGTACATTGGCTCAGAAGCTTTAGGTAATCAAAGAATTGTTCAGTTTGGAGAAAAAATGTGTATTATCGTACAATCTATATATCTGTATTTCGCTTAGGAGCAGAGTTAGTGATGATGGTGAGGGATCATGACGTCCGGCCAGAAGCGAGCATGCGAGCAGCCTTTACATTCCAGCGTGGGGATTGGGGATTTTTTTTTTGGGGGGGGGGGGGGTGGCAGGTTGTGGTGGAGGGCGTGAGGAGATGGCTGTTTGCTAGGGTCAGCTAGTCTTAATTATTACCTCACCTTTGTTTTGAGTGTCTGCAAGACATCCAAGTAAACTGTTAGATATGACAGACTCAGGAACTCGACCAATGTTGTGTGAAGCCATTGCGTGAGCTTGACGTCCTGTAAAAATTGATACAGTACTGTAAATCGCCTAATTAATGCCCGGGCAAAGTTAATGCCTACCCCTCCCCCCGAAAATGCGTTAATGTCCAAATCACAAAATAGTCTTGTTGACCCCCCCCCTCCCCAAAAATCTTAATTTTTCTGCTCGAAATTGACTAAAAGCTTTACACATTTAAGGAAATCAATGTCTTATCCCTTTAAATCGTGGCTTTTCTACAGCAAAATTAACTAAAAGCTTCACATAAATTAAATAGCTTGTCCACTCCAGCGGTTTACAGCATTGGTTTGGAATGATCGACATCCGGTATTGGTGTTCAGTTTGGTAAAGTTCGCAAAGGTCTTTTCTTCAATAAAATTAGCGTAGGTACGGCAAGATTGGCATCGGCGATCGGTTCTGCAAGATCGGCAATCGCTTTGGTATGCCAGTGATTTTTTGAATGTTGGGCTCGGAATCAGTTTGGCGGGAAAAAAAACGTGATCGTATACCCTTAACTAAAATTTTTGCTCAAAATTTGTAGCAATTAATTTATAGGAAAAAATGCATAGAAACAAAGTCGTGGGTTTTTTCTCATGGCTTAGTTCAAATGAATAGCTCTGACCAATTCATAAACCAGCAAAGAAAAACTTACCCAACTGATAGATGCAAGGGCTTGTCGAATGCGTTTGGCTGTGCGGTCAAGCTGGATGCGCCGCAATACAGGCTCGTTGTTGTTGCCCTCATACGCTAGACGAGCAAGTCGATCAGCATGAAACGCCTTCACCACTTTCATGAAGAGACGGTTTTGAGATGTAGTCCAACCAGCCCTGTAACAAAACTGGTTGTTATAAACAGGCTGCAAACTTAGTGCAAAACTGGTTTCATCTAGATGCAAGAATATACATATTTATACACCGAAAAATGCCTATATGCTCCCATACCCCCCCCCCCCCACAATGGCAGAATCGTGAAGTAGCCAATTTAACGCCCTCGTCATAGATCGCTATTTTTCTGCAACAAAATTAACTAAGAGCTTCATCCATTCAGTGAAAGCAAAGTGTTATTCAATGCTAGCCGGTGCTTGAAAAAAAAATAATCTGCTGATGTGCAGAGATGGTGGGCCATCACAGTAACACCTACCTTTCAATTGAAGTAGCCCTCGTCGGTCTGTTCACAAGCCTCGATCTAGACATGTTAGTATTAGTGGCTGTGCGCACAGCGCAATGCTTCGTGGAGGAATACAGCATAAAGAATAATGTCAGTGCACAACTTGGGGCTAATGTGTTGAACTCATACTAGAGACAATGGATAAAATGCACGACGGTCTTTTTTGTCTTGCAAATGCAATTCCACGGCTGCTGTTCGAGAACAGGCAACAAAGTTTCTACACTGAAGACTCTTGTTATGACAGTGTGGAGCTACTGTAGTTAAATCATTGCTTTTACATACATTTGAAAGACTGGTTTTTGTGAAGAAAAACAAATCTGATCCCTCCAGCTAATGCTGAAGCTGTCATTGCCGTTACTGAGACATTAATAAAATCAGTTGACACAATAAGTGGTGGCATTACCTTTGCAAAGCTTCAAGATAACTAAAGCTAGGGGTGTGCAAAACTCTGAGTCCTGTTGAGCTCCGGCTTGGGATCAAGCTCGATTCGACCCTTCTTACAAAAGCTCAAATGTTTCAAGTGTTCAGAGTTTGTCACATGAAGCGTTGCAGAAATCAATAAAACTAATTAATTAAAAAATCATCTTACATTCTTAAGTGTTAAAGAGTTAATTAGTTGAATTTATACTCTTAACCTACGATTGAAACTTACTAGGGTTGACCGGATATTTCAACGCGTGTTCTGTAGCAAGGACTGATACAATTTTAAATTGTAACCTGACAGTTAACATTGAACTTGGTTGAAGAGTAGCATACCATTTTATATTGTAACCTGGCAGTTAATATTGAGCTTGAATTAAGAGTTTTGGAAAAATTCGAACTCGACTCGAGACTCGAATCATTAGCCAGGTACTCGACTCGAACCGACTCGCAGTCGAATAATTGAGCTCGCACATCCCTAACTAAAGCTACAAGAAATTGTTCCTCACTGCTGCTGAGAACACAAATAGAACTTTGTGATTAAAAAGTGTGGCAAGTGACGTTTGTCACGTTTGTTCAATTTCTGGGCTGAACAGTTCCCAGCATTACACTAGCATTATTAATCATTTAACTACTTAATTCAATGGTTTAACATCGTCCAGTTAGGCTTCAATTTGCAACACTTTCAAATACTAGCAGGTGCCACTAACAGCAGCGCCAGTCTAGTACTGTACACCTTTAGGCTCAATTTAGTCAGAGTTATCCAGATTATCATTCACATCAGTGGTCCGTCCAGCAAATCAGGTCATATGAACCCTCCTTTCAACCTGCGAGTTTCCTGGTTAGGACCTCCTGAACGGGTATATAAGAAACCTGAGACAGCTCGTTTTTGTCTTGTGATTCACCAAGAATGACCTATTTTCCGCCAGTGGCTATGCCAGTTCGGACCCTAATGATTTCCTCAGCAACACTCTACTAAGGATAAGTAACCAATCCCAAAGTGCAATGCTGAACTTAGAATAATGTAGTTAGAACTTAGTCATTTTTATTGATCTGAACTTAGCAATTAGCATGATGTTTCTATAAGTAAGAAGTTAGTCTTCGACTTTAAGGGAAGTGCTCTCGGATATAAAGGAGGGAATCAAAATCGAACCAGCTAGTTTTAAATAAACCCACTCGACTTTAAACTAAGGTACACACTAAACTCGGCATCCTGTGTGAAATTTATTTGTGCATGCCTATCTTGCGTTTCCAGCCTAGATTTATTAGCTGTTAAGGTTATCATGATCGTATGAGGATACAGTGCCTCGTACAGGATAAACTCGCTGTAAAGACTTCCAAATCCGACTTTTGGTACGTTACACACGAAGTTTACGAGGGTATCAGAAGTGAGGTTCAAACCCACGCCCTCATTTGAGGACCAAAATTCACATATTTTGCACAACAGGAAGGTTTACACCTTGAGTCTGGTGCCTTAAACTGCTCGGCCATCCTGCCTGCTAAGATTTGTTGTTTGCGTTGAATGTGACAAACCTTATGTACATGCTGAAAAGCTTTCTAAGGCTAAACTGGCTATTTTTGGATGGAATTTTGGACTTAATCTTCAAGCTTGTGAGCGCAATTGGTAAAAACTCTGTAATGAAGATGCTCCTCAAATTTATGTTCTGTCCGGCAATTTACCAAAAAGATAAGAGAATTTGGTTGGGTGCAAATTAAAGAGCTTAATTATTATTTCCTTACTTGTAATTTGTGAGATTTTCCTCCCAGTCTTCAGGCCCGTCCTCTGCTCGCAGAACGCTGACGTGGCGTTCGCACTCGTTCATCAAACTACGAGCTTTAGGACCATCGTACGCTGTTACGGGCCGTGTTGTAATGCTATCCACGTCGATAAGAACGGCCTGCTCACTATAACAAACATCAACATTTTTATTTAGATGTCGTTAAAAAAAACCACACAGTTGGGAGGGGAATTAGAGAGAAAAAGAGAGAGAGCATAAATTTCAGAACTCACCAGAAGTCACCGCAAGGGTAGGGGGAAGCAGAATACAGGGCATGCGACCCAAAAAAAATCAGTAGGGGTACGAGAGTAGAATACCTCGAGTATTGATTAACCGAATTTACAGCGATGGAGTAGAGTTCACGTATACATGAAACAAAATTTGGTTTGCAAGCTCTTTTCAATTTGTTAGAATAAGAAAAAATACTGCTGCTTAACTGTTTGTGCGGGTCTATAGTTAAGAATAACTTCGTGGTTTTGACGATATAGCTTCAAAACGGTTTAAGCAGCTGGATTCTAGATGCAAAGAGTTCGTTGAGCGAACGATTTGGTGCTGAAAGTTATTTCTCACTTCAAAATTTTGTGAATTTTTGATAGTCCTCTACAGCAGATGTCACAAACAGCCAACTATCTTCTTCAGGCAATGTACTACACCTCTTCAAGTCATCTAAGTCTGGAAGTTGGCTATGGCCACGGCCTACTGCATTTACACGGTCTCTTCTCCGCTTCTCACGCAGTGCATTCGCATTGATGAAATCGCCAAGCAGCAGAAACTGAATGCTTGGATTTGAAGATCCAAGGACTTTCACCAGCACGCCTTCTCTCAGACGTAGTGCTGATAGCCAGGAATTCAAAGCTTCTCAGATCAGAGTCCTTGAATCACTGGGTATTCAACACCACGTCTGGGAGAAGGCTGCGCTGATGAATATCCACGGACCATCAAACTCAGGGATCAAATTTTTGCTACGTGGCTATTTCAACAATGCACTGTGTAAGAAGTGGAGAAAAGACCGTGTGAACACGGTAGAGCATGACCATTGCATACCACCAGAATTAAAGGATACTTGAGATGAATTGAAGAGGTACAATAGAGGTGTTGTATGTTGTCTGAAGAATATAGTCGACTATAACATCTGTAGTAGAGGACTATCGAAAATTTGCAAAATTATTGAAGTGAGAAATAACTTTGAGCTTGAAATTGTGCGTTTTGTGAAGTTGTAATGTCTTCGTACTTTCAAGGTAGCAGCTTCGACATTTTTAGAATGAATTTGGTATATTGGAATATCAAAATCCATCAAAATTGGCGACACCGCATTTTGAGCAAAGTATGGAAGTTAACCCACAAGCCAAGTTTTGAGTACAATTTTAAACTCGACTCGACTAGAATTTTTAGAGTATCACATATCTGGAGAGGTCAGTTAAATAGTCAAACCGTACATTAAAAAAGAAGTCGTAACACTCTCTGATAAGGCCAGCCTGCTTACTGAAACAAATGATGACACTCAAATATTCATTTAGAGATCACACATGGTTGGGATGGAGATGAGAAGGAAGAAAAAATATGGCATGTGGCCCACAAAAAGTCAGTTAAAACATTCACTTAAACAGTAAGCTGAACCACAAATTGAAAAGGATACGTGCCAAATCAAGTCCAAATTCTTACAGTTCACTTACTTCTGCTCGCCTTGCGGACCGCGTGGCGATCGACTCACAAACAGAGTCCTGGACGGTCGGGCGTGACTTGCGTCAGGATGAGCACTCCAAGGTTTGGAGTAGCTGTGGTCGAGGACGACCAAGTCCAATTCACGTTCCTGTATACACATGATATAAAAAGCTAGTATTACAAAACTCGAACAAGAAAAGCCTACTACTTTCAAGGCCCACATTAACGATAAATTTCAAGGCTCTTTGCACACTGAACTACCAAAACTATCTAATAAATTAATCCAATTATATATTTATATATGTATTTACATTTATAATAATATTTATAACATTTATATATATATATTATTATATATTTATTTATATATTTTTCTGGGGAGCAGGGGGGAAATTTACGTTCCCCTGCTATGAAGCGCATGTCCACTTTATTTTTATCATTGTACGACCGTTTACCTTGCTCAACGTAATGTATAGCTCACGTAAAAAAAAACTTTTAAAGAAAATAGCTATACTACAAGAATTAGGGAATATGTGCCTTACTGTTTGACTTTAGGCATGCAAACAGTAACGCAAAGAAACACCGCTATGGTGGCATTGTTTCAGCTTCATGGATGAGGGACAAACAGTATCAACAATGCCGTTGCTGTTTCTGAGCCATTGCTGGTTCAAGACTGCATTAAAAACTCACGTAGTATAATAAAAAAAAAAGTTATAGCTATACTTTTGCAACAATGGGTTGCGATTAGTGATTTATTGTATAGTAAACACGTCCTCGGAGGCAGCACCGCCTCGGACTTCGGCCTCGGACCATACGCTGCCTCCTTGGACGTAATAACTATACAATAAATCACTTATCGCGACCCATTATTGCAAAAGTATGGCTATACCTATTACTTCACAGTGCTGAAAAAGGGTTCTTTATTGGGGCTGTTCCTTACACAGAAATTCTTTATGTAGAGGTGTTTTCAATACATGAACAGAAGGTAGCAAACCAAATTGATAAAAATTCTTCTTTAAAAAATAGAAAATTTGATTTTCATTAAATACTAAAGTAAAGTTTTATTTAGTTGACTAGGCAAGACATGGCATACATAATCATGACCAAGAAAAAAAAAATGTTGCAACATGTTTAGATCTCAATCTCCTTCCTCCCTTCACTTGCAGGTGTGCAATCCAAAACGCACGGACCGTTCCCACTATAATGTAGTTGGGAAGGAAGGGGAAGGGAAGAAGGCGCATTGGAAAATTACTGAGACACGGGAAGTCCACAAGAAAAAAAAAAAAACTTTACTCCAAAACAAAAAAAACGCAAAAGGCCACTTAAAAAAAGTAGGTTGCTTGTCGGGTCTTTTTCTTAAGAAATCTGTGCGGGCGGGCGGAATTTTATTTTTTTATTTTTCAGCCCCATTTTTCCTTAAATGTGGGGAAATTACTTTTTTTTTTGGTAAAATAAAGAACGCTGCTTCATAAATCTGCTTACCATGTGTCCATATAATTTGTTAACGACGAGAATGGTAATTTTATAAATTTTTTCCGCAATTTTTTTCGATAACGACCATTTTTGACGTGTAACTGCTATTTTTGCTGTGTCGTTTCTTTTTGTTTCCCATAAAAAAAATCAGTGCTGGCGGGGCCTGAGACCCAACTTTTCTTTTTTTAACGGTCAAATACTTTTTTTTTGGCAAATATTAGAACGGCATATACAGTAAAACCTCTTTAATACGAACTTTAAGGGGACTGCTAAAATTGTTCTTATTAACCGTAGTTCTTATTAAACGGACGAGAGAAATTGAACTGCAACTTAAAAAAAATGTAGCCTACCGGTATACGGTATTTTCTTTACATTCGTCCTTGATCTCACGTTTGCGTAAACGGACAAAACTCTTATCACTTCCCAAAATGGAGTAAACTAGCGATTGATGTTTTGCATGAAACAAAACGAAATTCAAGGGGGAGAAAAAAGAAACCGTTACGAACAGCAAATTCGTAAAAAATAAGCTAGAATTGTAAATATTTGTTCGTCTTATCCGTACTTTTGTATTAACAGAGTTCGTTATAGCCGTATATATTTAGTGCTGACTCAGTAGCTAACCAACCAAAATCTTGAAAAAAGTTCTTATTAAGCGGGAATTCTTGTTATCCGAGTTCTTATTAACAAGGTTATACTGTACCCTATTCGAATATTCGTCCGACCCGCAATAAATGCTACCTTCACACATTGCAGGTTATGTATTGTATCTCACCTTGGGTGGTTCCCGTGATGCGTATCCGGCAATCTGTGCCAGATACGAAAAGGGTCGAGGAACATCATCGCCGGGTGAATCGCTGATAGGAGAGTGATTAGAAAAAGGAGAGCTCGCCACCAGGCCAGCTTTGCGCATTCTCACGGAGGGCGATCGGAGGGCATGATTTTACTGAAAAAAAAAAAAAAAACAGGAGAAAAAATGAAAATTTCTGTTTATGTTTCGTCTAACTGTGGTTTAAAGAGGCCTTTTTCAGTGTGCAAAACTACACTCCGTATTTTTCTGATGACTGCTGTGGCGCACATAAACTACCCTATTCTCCCGCCATGCCATCCCCTATCCCCACACCAACCAAAATATTTTTGTTGAAAAAGTCACTTATAACTCTAATTTAGCAGCTTTTCAATGATACAAATCACTAATACATTAATTAAAGCCACTCTGAAAATAAGTCTACTTACAGAAGAGTAAAAGTGCTGACTGCAGCCTCTCAACATTTGAACCAAAAATCATGGTTTTATTATCGTTACTTGTAGTATGACTGACTGTGCTAATTGTAATTTGGAGGCCTAATGCTGCTTAGATCTCTTTGCCGTTAACGATACTGCGTCGATACTAAAATTAAAATGTTTGAAACTTTTCGATACCATCGATACTACCGAAAATAAGATACCCAGTTTTAAATTTTGATACAACGAAAGTGTCGGCATCACTATCGAAATTCGACAGTATCGAACACCCCTGTAAGTCAAACACACCGTATTTATAGCCTACAATGAAAGGTTTCAGGTTTTACTAAGGCCTAGCAGAAAATTACAAAAGAACCACGGACATTTTCGAGGAAATGATAGGCTATGCTGCGTTTCTTAGGAATCCATCTTGTACTACTCTGGTTAAGATACTTTAAGACTTATTAATTTTGGAGGTTTGTCGCACTTCCACCCAGACGAGAGGGAGTTAGGCGTAATTCCAATCGCAAATTCTTAGGATCTTTTACATGCCAAAATTGACATGAGCATGAGATACCACACAGTACCTTCTCTTCACGTATTCTTATTCACACAACTTTAATATTGTTTAATGGCATGCTAGGTACTATTTGGCAAAATAATATTCGCCTTCAGATAACGATGAACTAAAGTGGATGTTCCGCAACCAAAAAATGTAAAGGTTTGCTACCACAGAATGTGTTATCCTTTACATTATTAACCTTCAGAGTTGGTAATCGTCACCCGTAAACAAAGATAAACACCCTGGAAATGCATGTACTCGGGCTGTGGTTGATGGAGAGCTGTAAAAGATCCTAGGAAATTCTTAGCAAAATTATCCTTCTCTATCCGTAGATAACCTTAGATAAGTTAGCACTTGCCCAGCCCACGCAACAAAGCCAGAAATAACCTTAGTAGTAAAAAAATTGAACCATTCAAGGTCTACTTTCTTTTTTTAAACAGCAGTAAAAAACAACATAATATACCAAAAGTAACAGTGGTAACATAACACTCAGTAAAGAGGCGAATTAAAACTGCAGTAAAAAAAATAAAGTTATGAAATTTGAAAAAAAAAACTTCTAATAAAAATACTAGGCCATATGACTGATTTACATCAGGTTAGGTTAGTGGCCTAAATGAATAAGATCCTAGCAAATGCCTAGCTAAATTTCCCCTCGCCATCTAAAGATACGGCTTATTTACACCGCTGTTGAAAGCAACATAAAACCCCAACTAACCGTGGGACGATACCACTCCGAAAAAATAAGCGTTAAATCTCCATCAAAAAAAAATACGAAATTAGAAAAACCCCTAACTAACTGCCAGCATACTAAAAACACAACGATTGATTTAGGTTAGGTTAGGTTAGGTTGGGATAGATGGACAATAAAGCCAGGTAAAACTAGCAGTGCCTAACAATTTTCAGACGAGCTAAAGCACTACCAAGCAAATTTGTATCACATTTTGCTCAATTTGTAGCTTTATATTTTAGACTACGTTTGAAACTGAATGAAAGCAAATTTAAATCGCTGCTTTGCTATTGAACGTATGGTTAAACGCAAGCTGCACCGCGTGGTGCGCGTTACTCAAATCCATTCAATCTTGCATCATTCACATATCCTTTGTTACTTAAGCCTAACTATTCCACCATCACTTACGGTCACTAAACGGCTATGCTGGTTCAAATCAAATCTTAATTCCAATTTGTAATCAATTCATATCCCCATACACCGTCTTACCTTGCGTTTATACCTACCCAATCCTAAAATCAATAAGTTTTTGACTGCACTGGTGGAGTAGGCCAGCTCCCAATGACGCGTTAGGCTTAATTTCAAGTTGCTCGATTTCGTCGTTAGATGGCAGCACTTCTTTCCTCTATCAAGGTCAGTGCTACAAGGCGAACGTGCGGACGAAGGAGAGACGGGTAATTTCGGTAATCGTTTTAAATTAGTTATCGATGAGCGTACGTTTTTAGGTAGATAAACTTCAGAAATTTGTGTTGCGTGTTTTAGTCTTTTCGGCGCCCGTTTTGGATATCGGGTTATTTTGTGTCCATGAAATTATTGATACCATAACCGTGATTTCCTTTCAAGTGGTTGGACGTTGATGTTGGATTCAACATTGAACGTGCGTGTTTGTTTTTCTGCAGTTGTGGTCGTTTATGTTGTTAAATCCAGCGTATTCGCGATATTTAATCGTGCGAATTTGCCATTTCGGTCGTCGTCTAATCTTTGAGCAGCAATCGGTTAAAAAAATTAATCACCAATCGCAATTGATTTGTGTTATCCCAGTCGGGCGCGTCTGTAAAGCGCCCCCATGACCTCGCTTTCCTGCATCACATCCCGCCCGTAATAATTTGATTTTCGTTCAAGAGCACATGTCAACATTGATGGATTCGTTCATTAAATCGCCCAAGCGTTACCCTAAGGCCAATACACTCGTTAAGTAAAACCCATTCTCTGTTTTGTGGTGACTGTTACATGACGTTCTAAAGAAATTAAAGAGTTGCGATGGCTGCGCTATTAATTTAGTGATTAAAATTTTTGTGGCCAGTTAATGCCCTAAAAGTGGTGGTGGTGTTGAAGCTTTTGCATAACATTCTTCCAGGAAAGGAACAAATCAATCATTAAATGGATGAACGGGTACTTGGGGCAAATTATGAGGTCAGGGGTCATTCAAGGTAAATTTTGCGCCGTTTCATGCTGGCTTTTGCCCCCCCCCCCCTCCCCGGCATTGGCGCCCCTTTCCCGATTTTCTTTTTTTTTGACCTCGATATCATTTTGGCTCTTGGCGTCCCCATTCCTTTCCGATTTACAACCACGACACAACGAAGTAGGCCTACTAAGTTTTGAAGACGTAGGTTAAGGAATTTAATTTTCATTCAATTTCTGACCTTATTAAATGGTCACAAATTATGTAACGCCTGGGGGGGGGGGGGGGGGATTGAGCAAATGTGTTACTGTCTGTTATGGGGGGAAAGGGGGAGTGTGACGAAGTGTTACGTAACACACTTTTAGCTAAACTATTTTTCTAACTTCTGTTAGAGTAAAATTTTTGTTTCAAAATCTCTGGTCATGAAGCCTCTGGGTACTAAGTACCTATGGCTTATAAAATTTAGTTTATAAAAAATAAACAGTTGGTGGGGGTTGGGGGTAAGACAATTTTACATATTTTCCGGGTGGGGGTCATGCCAAGTGTTACACTGTTGGTACAGAGGGGGGCTGGGAGTTCTAACTATCTACGAAAAAAGTGTCATGTAAATTGAGAACTCTCCCTACACGAAAGAGGGAAGCTTTATGGACGATTCGTCTTACATTTCAAGGACTCCCCCGTTTTTTTTTTATTTATTTATTTTCATAGTTTCGATGAGCTTTTTTTTTCTTGAATGGAATGGGGTGCGGGAAGGGGTTGAAAATACCATTATTATATATGGAGGAAGACAATTACTATTATATAGGGAGGAAAAGACTCAGTCGGGAGGGATCGTGCCTGAAAGGAATGGTCATTATCAGAAAAAAAAATCCGAAGTAAGTCATTCATTTGTCTTCAGTGGAAGAAAAAAAGATTCAAGGAGCGCCAAAAGGGTGACAGTGAAAGTGGCACTATCACCGATTGAAAGCAGACGAATTCTGACAACATCTAGCGCTGTGTAGTACCATCTAGCGTTTGCTTGCACCAAGTGAAGGAATGCATAACGGCATTTCTTTTAACGAAACAAACAAGCCACGACCTCCTTAATTATTGAGTGAAAATTTGGTTCATCCTCGTGCATCTGCGAGCAAGCTATAAAGGTTAACAATATCAATGTCGCTAGATGGCGCCACGGTATTTTCGTTCGCATTTCAATCGGTGATAGTGCCACTTTAAAGGACGACTGTGCTATGGCACAATGGCAATATGGCCTGTCCGAGCCTGTGGTGGATAATCCAGTTTACTCCATTACAAGTGATATTTTTCAATGAAAAAATAAATAAAATATTTGACCTCATTTTGTCCCCCCCCCCCTTCCCCGAGCGAGTGCATTATGAATGGGAAGGAAACACAGCACCCATTAGCGCAAACCATATCCTAAAAATAGCTAAGATTACGCGTTGTCTAATTCTGTATCCTCTATTTCAGTGTAATATGAACATTTTTACGTTTTTAAAGGTTTTTAATGGTTTTTTTAAGGTGTTTTTAATGGCGTTAAATAGTTTTTAAGGTTAATAGTTACAAATTTAGTAAAATTTTTATTATAAAATGCTATAATTATAGTTCCTGTTAGCTGACATTGCGTCTTTATTTATATAATAGCTGTTTATAGGTTAAAAGAAATTATGGGCATTTATAATGGGTATTCTTTTTTCACGAGTATTGTGTGCAAAATGGTTATTATGTAGTATGAAAGTTTACATTTGTGTTAAACAACAACTTTGACTGTTTGAAATTTAGTTTTAGCAATGCTGCCTATTTTGTCAAAAGTTGCCGTTGCCCTCGGAATATAGGCTCACCCATGTTCTCTGCTGCAAAGGCGTTTAACTTATACGTCTAGGTGAACTTGTACGATAAACACTTCTTTTTGCACCACACACCTTTTATTTTTACACCATTTTATAATTGGTAGCGCCTAACAATGACGTGGTCATTAAACTATTTGTAATACAATCTAGTTACTTGGTTTTGCACCTTGGTGTTTGAATAGCTCTTTCTTGGACACCTGGCCTTTCAATCAAAGCACTTAAAACTTTATCGTCATAGTGTTAAATTGTTATGTGGATTTGAAGGGACAGTATGTGTCCCTCTCATTGCCGTGGGGCAGATAACCCAGTTTGGGTTCGTGTTCCCTAAAAAAAAAAAGGAACAGTCTGTGTTTGTTTTGAAATAGTATCCTCCTACATCATAATCGGTTTGAGAAAACGTGTAATAGGATTAAACAATTGTTTAAGAATGATAAAAACAACAATGTCTTTTGTGTAAGAGAGATAAAAAAAAAAAACATTAACCTCCTGGGAATCCATTCCGGGTGCTGCAGACATAGGGCCTTAGGGCTTCGTCGGGTAGATGACCGGGTGCGGTTAACGCTCGCTAAAACCCTTTGAAAAACATTATTCATTAAGGAAACAATGCTGAAGCAGTGCTGTAACAATAATCTTGCAACAATGTCTGTAACAACAATGGCTTTACAAACATTCAAAATGCATATACACCAAAACCGTGGACAAAACCGGTAAATTCATGACTGTTGCCACGCTAAATAAGTAGCGTAATCGTGGAACCGTGTACTGCCAGGGTCGGACTGGGTTAGTTTTTTTTTTTGCATCTGCCCGAAAGTAATTAACAATTTTTTGGGGGTGAGGGGGGAATGGGGCTTTTAAAGTGTTTGGCTGTCGACGATGATATGACGACCTTATTTTGCATGATAAATACACTTTATTGGACAAATTCATTACAAATTCCGTTGCAAATGGATGAACCCTTATGGGTGAAGGGGGAAGGCAACTACAGATGCAAACCTACTAGAGAACTTTAAACGACAACTAACAAATGTGCATCAGGCCGTGCGCCCTAACTGTTCATTTTTTTCTTAGGTTTGTAGGATTCCACCATGTCAAGTTTGAGTCCAGTGTTAACAGTAGGAGCTGCTGCTGCTGCTGGTGTACTTGGAGGATGCATCTTAGGTAACAATACGTAATGGTCTAGTTATTGAGTTTTGAGTTTTCATTGAAAATCCCTTCTGGGATTTTCTACCCTATATTATAGGACGATAAAGACAATTTAGTTGGAAAAATGCAAGCCGAATGAATGCCCCATATCTTCTGCTGGCATGGCTTCGGCTGGGGGCGCGTCAAACCTTCAGGTTCAGGTCCAGGCAGCGGTAGAATTTTAATTTTAGTGCACTGACGTTGATATAAAAGCTTGACATGGTCACGTTACTTATCAAATGCCAGGGTTTGTACTCCTCTTTCCAACAAAACTCTATATACTCCTGGTGCCACTTATTACCATATTCCTTCCAAATGCCGATGATCGACTCCAAATGAGACTTGGATGTACAGAGGGGTATCCTTTCAAACCCTTTCAACTGGCTTAAGTGACATTTTCTAGATCCGTCCCTTCCATCCCTTCTTCTCTTTCATTGGGCGTGTCCTAAAATCCAGCCCTACTTTGACATAACCAATAAATATTCTTCTTGTCCACAATGTTATTTAAAAAAAAATATTTTATTGCTGTTTTTTGTGTGTTTGCTTTCCTAAGGTAAATGGGTAATAAGCAGCGATATCAAACCAGCGGTATGGAAAAGCATCGAAAGCTCTGACCCCGTCACACGCTATGTGATTGAGCACTCGCTTCGTCTTCATCCTGTGCAAGAAAAATTAATTGAGGTAAGAAATAAGTTGTTAAATCAACGAAAGGTATGAAAACAAATACTGTAAACAAAATTACTCATTTCTCGTTGCACTTAACCAAAACAGTCAAGTTTTAAACACAAACTTGCTTATTTTCGGTGGCCTCTTCTGCCACCTTCAAAATTATGTCTACAATGGAAGTGACGACGGCCCTAGTATTATTTATGGTTTTGATTTATTGTGTATTAGTGGATTCTTTACGATTCGTCAATTAAAGAAATGCACAGTGTATCAAAACTACACCCTAATGTGATAAGCATATTTTTTTCACTTAAATAGGATCATTATCTTGACAGAATTATTCCATTTTGCTTCACTTGTTTGCCTGTTCATAACAGGAAACAGTCAAGCATCCACAAGGAATACGTATTGTTCCTCCGGAAGTCTGCCAGCTTCTGCAGAACTTGGTCAGATCCATGCACGTCAAACAAGTTGTCGAAATAGGTAAGCCATTTTCACACAAAAACTGAAGTTGTAGAAATGTATTTGTTTGTTTGTTTGTTTTAAATTAAGCCACGTACAATTACATTTGAGGAATTTGTGTGTTTAAGGACGATATGATCCCAGATCAGCAACCTTCAAGCACGCCACTCCATTAGAGTGGTAGTTCATTTAAAAATGCATTTTCATTGGCAAGTGAAAGTCAATATTAACTCCACACCTGCACTGTTGAGAAATTTGTCAGCATCATGGACACGGCTCCACAACGGGAAGGGGGGGGGGGGGGGTCAGGTGGACCCACTGTACCCAGGCCCGGTCACTTAAGGGGCGCACATGCCCTAACATTAAAAAAAAAAGTTTTGATGACTGTGAGTAATGTACTCGATTTGTGCGTATTGTGAATTTTTTGTACACACCCAACAAACAACGGGTCCAATACAGCGGCAACAAGCACGGAACAGGAGCACTGCAGTCCAAGCCTGTCAACTTGTTAGGGAGAGAAGCCTTCAAATGTAGCCCGGATTAATGAATGAACCAACCCGTTAAGCACAATAATTGTCGCCGACGAATAGTATAACATAGTGTAACCTGTTTACGATCTCAGTCGATGGAGGGGGGGGGAAGCTGTTGTAGTTAGACCCAGGCCCATAACTTTGATGTGGGGGTCCTGATCATGGCACCATCACTCCTCCACCAAAGCATTAAGCTCCTTTTTGTGTGAAGACGCTATGCTGTAGTTACTGCACTTGTTGCTATGTGCTGCCCTTTCCTAGAGCACAGCAGAGAACTTCAGCAGTTGAGGATGAAGAAAGGAACATGATGACAATCATGCATAGAAATCTTGAACTCTTCTCGGGTTAAAGGTGCCTGTTTACCATTTCGATAGCGTTGCCCGTATTCAATACACAACATCCACGTTCCAGATTCTCTGTCATCCCATAGGCTGATGTGGGGTCACGTGATCTCGGTTTAGTTATGAAAATCGTGGCACTGCTGCGAATAGTGTTGTTCCATTTTTAATTTACCGCTATTTTCTTTCTATTGCTCGAAGATTCTACGGCGCTGCATCTAGGAGTTGAAAAGGTGAAAAGGCGCCTTTAAACTGGGTAAAATATCTGAGGTAGACTATAAATAAATACCAACTGGGCCAAATTCCAGCCTGTTAGTCATGTTCTTTCCAATCTGCAGGTGTAGGTTAACGAACGTGACAAGGACGTAGCAGATTTTGTCTCATTAGTTTGCGTATTGCTAGCTTTTTCTGGAGGATATTACATAACTACAATTACAGCAATCATTTCCTTGATACTGACAATGTGTTATAAATCAAACGTTGTGATATCTAAGCGCAAGTGTTATAATTTAAGGAGCAATATTTTAGTATTATCTTGTAAACATGAGTTGTGGAGCAACACATGCAACCAATGAAATGCAGCATTAGACAGCGTTTGTATTAATTTTTTTCATTCTGTATCTATCTTATTGTAACGGGGCCATCACAAAGCTGGCATTGAGTGTGGGACTTTTTTTCTTCTACTTAGTGACATGCTGCTACCATTTGGAGGTTGTGTCATATATCACGCAGATTTTGTGATATTTAGCTATTTAGATATAATATAGTATGAATTCCCCCATACTGATATGAGGTACGAATAAAGGTTTAATCCCAGTGGATCTTATCAAAATTACTATTCTCTAGCAAAAAAAAAATGTAGGTTTATCATCGCTTAACAATTCTTGTAACACTAATTTTTTGCAATTTGGTAACTAATGTACACTAACTACCCTGCTTGCTTGGATTCTCAGGGACTTAGGCGACGAACAATAACAATCGGCATTTTTCTTTTATAATTCTTGCATCTTATTTCCGTGTTTCAGGTGTATTCACTGGAGTGGTTACATTAAGTATTGCCTTGGGACTGCCAGATGATGGAAAGGTTATCGCGTGCGATATCAATAAAGAATTTTCAGACATTGGCCGTCCCTGTTGGAGAGAGGTAATTTTTAACACTTTGGTAGTTTTCATAATAGAACAGAAAAACAAAAACAAGAAAGAAATTAAAACCGAAACTAGTGATCCATAAAAGCAAGAATTTATAGGGTTGGGGAGGAAAATTTGTGACTGAAACCCCATACTGAAACGTCTTAGATACGTTCACATTAGTTCAGTTAGTTTATAGAGGGCGCCACATGTTTTATGTGGGAATTTCTACTCAGGTTTTAGCCTAAAATAAACTAAACTAGCTTATATGTAATTATTAATTAGCCTAGCTTAGTCCTAATTTAGATTACTTTAGATTTGGGCTGAAAAATGAGCAAAAATTACCAGACAGAACACGTGGCGCCCTCTGAAAACTCGGACTGAACTATGGGGACGAATCCAACGTGTTTCAATAGGGACTTTTTAGAGTCACAAATTCTCCTCCCAAACCCTATAAATTCTTGGTGAAAGTAATACTTTTCTATTTGATTTACATTTTTGGGTTACTGTGAAAAATATCAAATGAAGGTATATAAATTTAATAATCGATTTTCCAGTCATTAATTTTATTTTCATAAAACAAGATTTATTTATTTATTTATTTATTCAGACATTAGCGCAACAGGTTATACTGAACACCATTATGGAGCCACGGGGGAATGGCAAAGGCACAAACAGAGGCACACACAAATCAAGATTTAAAATTAGTTATAATTTTCCATTTACTAAAAGCGCAGAAAGTGTTTAAATTATGATGATTACAATATTATTATCAGTTGCATCGTCTATAATCTGTGTGAACTTTCAGAAGGCCAAAGATTAAATTACTTCTAGTAGAAACTGGTGAGGTAAATACAGAAATTTATTTTAACAGTTCCGGATGAAGCACCCTTCCATGGGTTAAATTGCAGAGAAACCTGAGGCCAAGACCAAGCCGAAATTGAGAGAGAGAGATAGAATTTGGAATTTAGTATACAATTCCTCGATGAGTATTCAACGGGGTTCAAACCTGTTGTGTAACAAATATTTCTTGTAAGATTATATTGCACCCGTAAGTTCACAAATAAGATATTGTTGTGTTGGTCTCCATGCAGTGCATTCATAAAATGTTGTTGTTATTGTTGTTTGTTCTCATGAAACAAAACCCAAGCTATATTGTCTGCCCCACGACGATAAGAGGGACAATTGAGCTGGCGAAATCCAAGCGGAAAACCCAGGATCTTTACTAAGATTAAGTTTTAAATTCGAAGTATCACAACAGGCAGAGGGAAAAAGTGTTTAAGGTCCCTTGCAACCGATGGGAGTCTTCCGTGTTTGTCATTTTTAGAAAAATCTAAAGGTCATCTGCGTAAAAGAGAGGTCGCATTCCGAAACTGTTAAGTATTTCAGCTTAATTATTTATGATAATTTGGGGAAAAGTGGACCAAAAGCAGACCCCTGGGGCCCCCCCAAAGTATCAGGAAGACTTGTAGATGAAAAACTGTTATGAACTGCTTTAAAAGGTAAATGAAGCAAGCAGTCTGCATTAAAGACTGGCCTTGTGAGGATACACAATACAGTAGTCTGAGAAAGAAAGAAAAGACAACTGCCCCGACTGGGACTCGAACCCAGGACTTCCCGTTTACTAGCCGGTCGCTAGAAAACGGGAAGTCCTGGGTTCCAGTCCCAGTTGGGGCAGTTGTCTTTTCTTTCTTTATGAGACTAGTGTATTGTGTATCTCACAAGGCCAGTCTTTAATGCAGACTGCTGGCTTCATTTACCCTTTACCTTGTGATTTCTTTCTATATTTACTACTTTAAAAGATTTGTTTGGCGAGGTAAGAATTGCACCATTTTAACAAATTGCCATGAATTCCCATTTTGCCAAGTCTATGTAACAAATAAGCGGCGTGTGATATTGTAAGAAAAGCTTTGCTAAAATCATGAACTAAAGACATTAGTTTTTAAGGTATTTCTTGGTTTTTGAGGACTGTTGTTTATACACTAGTCTGTTCATTTTTTTTTTGTTTTAAGTAACGCCAGTGAATGGTTTGCTTTCATTTAATAAGCTGTGATAATATCATAATAAAAATGTAATAGATAAGGGTTCTGGCTTTGGCTTTTTTTTTTTAACAATCTCTTCCTCAACCTTTAGTGCACCTTATCCTCTTATTTTATGATTTGGTTACTTACAGGCAGGAGTGGAGCGCAAAATCGATCTGCGAATCCAAGCAGCAGAAAAGACACTTGGTGAGTGAATCAAATTTCGTAAAATGACAGTTTTCTGATGACACATTTTAGTTTCTGCAATTAAAAAATGGTTTGTGTCTATTTTCAGACGAACTGCTTGAAAAAAGCGAAGGTGCCTTTGATCTAGCCTTCATTGATGCCGATAAAATCAGCTACGACATCTACTACGAAAAATGCCTGCAGTTGGTGCGCAAAGGTGGCATCATCATCTTAAATCATGTAGGAAATGTTTAATTTTCAAGTCATGTCTTAAAAAACTAAAATAACAAACCTACACAATTTTACTGCAGTGACAAACCATGTTCTGTGTGTAGTTTTTCCTCAAAGAGCTTTTATACTGCACAAAAGAAAACCTGTTGGGGTTGGAAGTAAAGCCGCCCACCACTACATATTCTTTTTGATGCAGAGTAAAAGTGCTTTGAAGAAAAGAAACATGCAGGTTCTCTAAATTTCCTTCAGTATGAACTGTATTCCTACATTTGCATTGGTCACCTTTGTTGCCTTGGTTATCTTACCTTGTTTCCTTTGATGTGAGGTCTTTTTGTCTGTTTTGTTTAATTAGCTGTATGTTCGCCTTTGCTATATTTGTTGACCCTATGCATTGATGCACTGGTTACCTGCTCTCCATTTATGTACCTGTTTCATGCCCTACTTTGCAGTGTTGATTCACTCTTCTCTTGCATTGTATTTGCTACCTCCTCTGTTGCATCAGTTGTTTTCCCATATTCCGTGTTTTTCCATAATGGTTGTTCCCTTCCTATGCTGTGTTTGCTTCTGCTTTGATCTGTTGACTGTCTCCTTCCCTAGG
>JAHWFP010159696.1:0-15343 GCA_023313725.1 Lithobius niger | reverse complement strand
TCTCGATGAGACCTTTCCGTTGATGGAAGAGCCAGATCAATAGGATAAAGCACTCAAAAGTTAGGTAGCCATAAGATAAACAAAACGGATTGGCTACAGATAATTTTTTTTTCGACAATTGGTGTCGCAGACAGTGGCAGAAAATTCTGCTTCTGGAATATTTATTATTTACAGCGATTTATGTCTAATTAGGCCATGCAAAACAATTGTTTGGTTTACGGGCGAGGTTGCAAATTGAAGCACCAGCAACCAGGCATTTTATTTTATTTTTTATTTTATTTAACTGACCACATTTCTTTGACATTTATCTAGATTAAAGTCGAAATAGTGTGCAGTCAGCCTAAAAAAGTATAATATTCTGCTAATCTGTTACTCATGTGATCTAGTATTAAAAATATTTTAGTTTTTGCCAAATAACCTCTTGGTGGTTTGTGCTAGAGGTTTAAAATTTGCACTATTGGAACGCTTGTTCCGAGCCGGTGAAAATGGTATACTGGAATGTCAAAAACGGTCAAAATCTGGCGAAAATATTATTTTTAGCAGGCGGACCAAGACTTGGATAAAAAATGTCTGACCCGCGATAATTTAAGACACCCACATGCGCCTGTAAACCAAACAATTAACTTTGCATGGCCGTATGTGATGAGTTTGAATCAAAATATGAAGCACTGTGGGATTGCTAATATTTGAATTTCCTTTTTGCTAATTTAACTGCTTCATTAAATGTGTGTGAATTAATTCTCAATCGGTTTGGTAGAATTGCTTAGTGTAGCTTTGGACTTGGGTTACTTTATATTGCCTGCAGTACTAACTATTGATATTACTATTGAAAATAAAATTATTTTATGCGAAATCTACTTCCAAAAAGGCTGCGTTGTAACAACAGTATTGTCTATTTCAGTTAGCAAGAGATTTACTTCATCCGACTGCGGACGAGGAGAAGAGGAGATGCAAGTTGAAGCGTTTGGTCCAGCATCCAAACAGTTATTTTATGGATGTCAAATGTCCAGGTAAACTGTTAAATTATTGCCCTGGAATGACTAATGCCAAATCGGCAACACTTTGCTCAATTTGTTTAGAACAAGGCAAAAAAATGTTGGCTTCTTAGGCCCAGAGAATTATTTTCAAAAATCAAAATGTTCTATAGGGGATTAGGGGTGCCCAGTGGCAGAATTTTCTTCAAGTGTCTGCGACACGTCACTCTTGCCTACAAATTGTCTGCAAGAACTCGCCCCACTGAACTCGGAGCATGAAAATCGGCCATGGAGGGGGGAGGGGGGAGATGGCTTCTTGATTTGCTTTTGACGTTTTAGGCCTCTTTGAGTTCTGGGCCAACCCTTCCGAATGTCAATTCAGTAGCAATCGCCACTTGGCCAGTAGACCTTAACAATACACTCGCCATTTCATAATTTTTTCTCGCCACATACCAAATACGTGTTGTATGATGAAAGGTTTCTCTACACAAAATACTGGCAACCGGTGTTAACAGTGGTTTGAAATCGACATAACTTCTTGAATTCTGGAATTTGCGAACTTTAACATGTAGTTTTTGGACGTTTTTGTGTTGACAATTTTTTCTGAAGAAGGTGAACGGGATGGAATTCACCGAAAATTCAAAGGAACTTTGTGTGTGTGTTTCTGCCTGGTGGTTGTGTGTGTTTTCACGAAGTTAGGTTTCTCTAATTTATGTATTAACAAAATTGTGCAATTTTCTTAAACTCCAGTATTAATGCAGAAAATCCAGTTATGTAGCCCTTATAAATCTGAGCATAACGCCACAAACCGTTCGTCTCTAACTTGTGCGGTTCCGGAGATACCCCTTTTTTAGTGGCATGCTCTGTAGCTAGTCGCCGATTTGGCGAGTAAGGCTAAATTCCAAGTTGCTAACTGTTGATTTCTACTCGCCAAATAGCGAGTGGTGACCGACATTGGGAAGGGTTGTTGTAGGCTTAGTAAAAAAAATGTGCAAGTACATTTTTATTTATGCTAAGCCTAGGCCTACTTGTTATTTTACAACTTTTTATTCTGGCATTTTGGCTTTTGGTGTTGTATTGATTTTGATGCCGGTAGACCTACAGTACTAATAAACATTTTCAGTGGTTAACAGCTACCACAAAATTCTTTATTCATTTTGTTTACTAATTTCAAGTTACTAGCAGGATGCACTTTTATACCCCACTGGGCCAACTCTCATTTCAAAGTACCATCATTATATTAGCTTTGCTAGCCTTGCTTGATTTGGCTGCCGAGTCTTAAAGATTCAAAACGTTTCTGATTTGGATTTCACTGCCATTCTTCAGTGAATTTAAAAAGCATTTAAAAAAAAACAGTATTTATCACAGTACTGTAAACACACAACTTTGTCCAAGTATCGTTGTTGCTTACGACGAAGTAACGCGGCAGCAACCATCCGATAGATAGGAGGAAATGCATTGCATCATTCGCATGAACGATAGACAGCGAGAGGCAAGAGTGGTAGGAGAGAAACTGCCCGATCTCAACTACGAAACGCGCTGGGAACTGAAAGATGAATGAGCAAAGGAATAACGTGGCAAAGGAATTTTGCTAAAAAAAAAAAAAAGTTGCTAGTTATACATCCAAATTCGACCACTACAGCCAAACAACCGTCCAAACTAAATAGAACGTTTGTTAAAAAAACTTGCATTTCATAATCGTAGTAAGCTCTGTTAGAAAAACCTTTCATTTGTCTGCAGAGAAGGAATTTTTGTCTGCGAATTTTTGTCTGCGACGCGCGTCGCACCGATTCTGTCGCTGGGTAGGGGTGCTTCTAAAAAATAAATTATAAAGATTAATTCAGTTAGGCTAACAGTGCAAGTGATTTTTGAAACCATTTGATGATTAAATTATGCACACAGAAATCCATTCGGTTGGGCAAGTTGCTGATTAAAAATATATCTTAGTTACCAATTTGGCCGGTGGCTTGTGATTCGTATGGCTGAACCGAAATGAATAAAGATAAAATTCTGTTAAACGAAGTTCGTGGGGTACCCAAAAAGTTTGTATAATGAGAATGGTAAGCGATTAACAGTGAAACCTGCGATTAAGGTTTAAACAATCTTACCTTTATTCATATCCAATTATTTTACATATTGCTCTGTCTCTTAGTCAGAAATTGTTGGCTATAATATCCCAAGTGATATGAAGTTGCAAATTAGCGCTTGATCACGAAGCTACTTTCAAACTTTAATTTCCCTCGAGATCGAAGGAAATTTTCTGGAAAGGAGTTAAGTGCTAAAATGCTCAAATTATCGGTTTTGTAAAAGCACGAGTGGCATTCGGATTTCTTCCCACAAAATGATCTCTGAAATTGTGATTTTCTGATGTTTGCTCATACATGCAAATTCTACCCAAGGGGCTGGTATCCAGAATCTAAAATTGTCTGATCAGAATGTAAAATTGTGTGATAAAAAGCGTGTTTTTAGGTGTAAGTGTACAACAAATTATGTAATTTGTCGATTTTGTCAATTATCGTAGATACCAGGATGCGGTAGATTTTGCATGTAATTTTGCTTGTCGTTTATTTCGGAGAATTTTTGTTTTCGTTTCACAAAATGAGCACCGTACCAACTTAACACTTTTTTAGTGCTCGTTTTATGGAACGAAAACAAAATTCTTCGAAATAAACGACAAGCAAACGGATGCATTACAGATTAATGGGATTAACATATGTGTTGGATTGGATGCTTTAAACCACTATAAGCAATCCATTAATAGTGTACATATTTTGTTGGTTATTTTAAAGAAATGCTGAAACTTTGTTTTAGTTCAGTCTTGGGTCTTATTTGTACTACAATAAATGTATGGAATCGTTTTGTTTCTGGATCATTTCAGGGTGTTATAAAATAACGACAGTGTTTTCACATGCACAAACAGTGGTGTTGTGTGTTGGTTGCTCAACAGTATTGTGTCAGCCAACAGGTGGAAGAGCAAGACTAACTGAAGGTAAGAACTAAATTAAGCTTAACTTGGTCAAGTACACGCACACATGAAAAAAAAAGCGCCGTGAATACAAACACGATCATAAGTTCACAATTTTGGACTTCGTGGCCCTTAGGCTATGATATCGGAAACACTTAATTTTAAATGGTCTAATTTACAGTACAATATAACCGCTTTATAACACTGACACCATTACAATGATACATTTACTACAGACCAGCAAAATTATTATTTCTACTTGCCGGCTGAAAATATCACACTACCTGTAAATTTAATTGCATTCAGTTCCTGAGTGCTTGTTACCCTGGAGGATTCAAAACTCTCGATACGCCCAGCTGAACCGCCCATCTGCGCATGCGCCAGCACGTGCAGACCCTCCATAAATGGTATTGCGGCGTTAGCCAACCATCTCTTTTCCTCCAGCCTCCAGCTGCGACACACTGCCATTGTTACCCTCCCGCTTCAACGTTCGCCGAAAGACTCCGTTCGCCGAAAGATCCCTCCCTGATGTTTGCTTTCATTCTTCTTACGTATGCACGTTTCGATTGAGCACGTTCGCCGAACGTTCTCTCTTCCTCTTCTTTGCTGCATTCCACCATCTGACTTCACTTTCCTACGCTCGTCGGAAAACAGAAGATGTTTCCTCATTGATGAACTGGTTCCTGACGGATTCCCATGTTCGCCGAAAGTCTCTTTTGCCTTGCTTGAAGTACAAGCCTTCCACCCGTGCCGATTCTACTTTTCGCCGAAAGTCAAGCCTTCGCCGAAAGCCACTAATCTTTCGCCGAACACTACCTTCGGTGAAAGGAGAATATAACCACCAGCCTTTGCTGACTGCCACGGGTCTCTCACCGCATAACAAGCCTTCACCAAGCCCTTTGCTTTGCCATGGGCCAAACACATCTTTGCTGCTCTATCTACCCTTTTTGATGATTGATCCATCTGAATTCAAGATGAGCCCAGCTGCTTTCCTTCATGATCGTCGCCTGCCCCTTCCTGGACCTCCTGGACAACGAACGGGGTTGACTTTTCCATTGTTTTCCATTTTCGTCATCGTTCCCTTCTTCCGCATGGCATTGCACGTCTGTTGAGTGATAAGTTTGTACTCCCGTCCGGTGTTTTTCAATTCTTGCAGGAGGTACAGATGTATGACAAGTTTTAGATTTGGGGTTTGAATAACATCTCTGTAATGTGCGGTGCAGTGGCAACCCGGAGCACTGCACTGCGACTGAGGTTGGCACTAGTGACCTCGTTGTCGACGCACCATTAAGCTTCAATTGGGGGCCGCCCCCCCCCCCTTATCTCCCGCTTATGGGAATGGTAAATTTCCCTCACTGAACTCTGGCCCTGCCGAACATTCAGCCTTTGCCCTTTTCTCGAGCCCTCGCCCAACCTTCGGCTATCTCAAACCTCTACTTATGTACCACCCATGCCGATGCTGACCGGCAAATGTACCTTCAGTCCTCCGTCATGATCTTCTTCACAAGTATCATGAACGTTGCCCACAACCCGTATTGCCCGCCGAACATCACAACTGATGAATCTTCGCTAATCGTTTCACTTCGACACCTTCATGGTAACCTTTGACCTTCTCACACCAATCTCACGTGTACCGCATCCTCCGACGAAGCTGATATGTACCATCGGCTATGTCCTTCGCCTTCTGGTTGCGTGTCTTCCTGTAGCTGTCGTATATACCGACCATATGCTATGGTTTCGTTCTATTACGTCTACAACCTTTTGGCTATACGTATATTACGATGGTTTTATTTTCCGTGTTGACTATCTCTGTAATCTTCCTGCCGCCTCGCTATACTAGTGTGTAAATTACAGTACGACCAAGGTTTATGTTATCTGATTGCCACTTGATCCTTACAACTTACCATGACTGTTAACAATATTAAATCAATATTATAGCCACTATCAACATTAGTTGTTAACCCAATGGTGCCGAGCTACTGATAAATCCGTGGGAGCACGAACGCGCGCTCCAGCCGACCTACGGAAAAATCCGTAGGTCGTTTTCCGATGCTGCCCCTGAATGTTGGCAGCACGCTAGCGACCTGATGACGTCACCGTCAGCAAGCCACACTTTTACCGATTCCAACATGGCGTCAAATTTGAAATTCCGTGCATTAGTTCGTGAGATATCGATTTTTAAATTAAATGGTGCACGTTTTTTTTCACAAATCGCTTCAGCGCGCCCTAAATGGATACCAAAATCAGGGGCAGCAGCGGTAGCGAGCAGATCTATGAGGATGGCCGTGATAAACTTCGGATTGACAGCTGTCAACAACCAGTCGGCCATGTGACCACAGCTGTGTTTTGCCATCGTGGCGGCAAATTCAATATTTTTATTAGGAATGGTGTTAAAAATTAATTATACTATAGTCGAAATGAATTAGAATGCTTCATATTGGTACATTTTTTCGATAGTAAACTGGTGATCGTCGATCAATTCAGTTGCCGGAGTTGTTTTTTGTTACTTTTGCGTTATTATCCCAACATTGCCGTAATGTAAACAAATAACTTTTTTGGTATAATTAGAATTATAGAATTATTTGCTATGAATTTGAATGTTTCATATTTCATATTCGTATATTTTAGCGGTAATAAAACTATTGATCGGCGATCAATTCAGTTGCCGGAGTGTTTTTTTTTTTTCGCTGTTGGTATTCCCGTAATGTCGAACAAATGTATTTTCGTGGCGATTTTCCTATATCTAATTACTGTAGTTTATTTGCTAATTACTGTAGTTTATTTGCTAATTACTATTGTTTATTTGCTTATTACTATTAGATTATTACTATAGTCTAGCGGTAATGTGCGATCGGCGATTCCGGAATTTTTTTTTTTTACGGCTGCGTTATTACGGCAATGTTGTCAACTATCTAGTTATAATTTCGCAATTATTTGCTTAGATTAACACCCACCGACTACAAAACTAACTATTTGTTCCATTACAGTACTAATTTATAAACAAATCCGACTTTTCGGATTGGGAACGGGTGATGTTTATAACGCTACGCAACAGTACGACGCTGGCAGAATTAGGCCTATTCGTTTAAGCCTAATTGCGCGGACATCGCCAATATTCCGCGATTTTCGGTAATTTTTTAGAGATGGGCTTATTTTCATTAATGTTTACAATCTAACATGGAGAATCACGTAGTGGATGACCAAAACTATGACTTTTTTTTTAGTATCTTATTTTTATTCCTTTTCACGAATTTTTTTCAAGTTAAATTTAATTAGACAAAATACACTGAAATTGAAAATACAAATAATTCGGGCCTAAACTAAAGGGTAAACCAACATAAAATAAACCACATAAAACAGGTCCATCAACATAAATAGGCCTTTATATTTGAAAAAAGGGGAATGAAAATCATTTTCATAGCCATGGTAAGTAAATGTTACAAAAAAGTGGGTAGTTAAATTTACTTATTGTATGCTGTGGTCAAACCACAAAATCTGGTTGCCTCGTCTAAGGACCAATGGCTGGGATCCCATTGGGGGACGGTAGGACACATTTTTTATTTGTTTTTCATTTTTTTTATTTTGGTTAATAAATTTCAATCCTCAGTGAACACTTCATGATGGGCTTACTATTTAAAACTACATTTTAATTAGTGGCACAGTTGGACACCTGTTAGTGCAATTTTATTTCAGGTTAGAAAAAAATTCTCTGGGCCTACAAGACAGTGTACAGGCCAAAAAAATTGGCTTATTTTATTTTGCAAAATTGTTTCAGGTTTTTTTTGTAGTTCATGTATTCATATTTTTGTATGCAAGTTTTACAATTTTATCACATAGACCTACATTTAGCTACAAAACAAAAATGACAGCCTAAAATACAAAAAAAAAAAAAAAACCTGTACTAACTTACATACCAAATGTTATTTTAGCAAGAAGCTTACATAATTAACCTTATTTTCCTTTATTTTTACTAATAATTATCGTCTTTTTGCCAAATAGTCACTGGAACTGCACATATTGTGGGAATGTGAATTTATTTTTTTCCCTCAATTACTAACCCTGAAAAGCCTTTGGTAGAGACTACTTCCCAAGGCATGCAAATTATAGGCCTATAGTTGTTGCCTGTCATATAAAAAAAAGTGTATACTAGGCTACAATACTTTAATAACATGATTACTGCTGCTGCTGTAATATTCAGAAATAAAGAAATAATGCAAAGTATAGGCCTACCTGTGCAGGGAGTCAGTCAGCAAGAGCAGTTGGTGTTTGCAGTGAAGCATCCAAGATGGTGGTCTTAGTTTCATTAAAGTTGTGTACACTAAGCACTCTTTATTTATTTGTGGCCAAAGTTGTGCATGTATTGCTTTGGGGTTTGGATGGAAATGCGTCTAAAGGTTCACTGATTAACTTGGTGGTAAAAAATAATACCCTTTCTGCATTGAAAATTGGTCAAAATTGATGTTGAATGAGAAAGTTTTTCTCTCAACTGCAATTTTGTTTTCAGTAGGTCGGTTTTCTTAATTTTTTTTTTCTATCTTACAATAAAGATACAGTTTTGAAACCAACGTACTGATATAGCTGAAGATGTTGTCTTTCTAGTGATATTTTTAAAATCTTCACAAATGCAATGTATGATTTTTGAGCAATTTTTAAAGAAGTTAGTGCAGAGTTTGTTTGGTGGGTAGAGAAAGTGCTCAGGGTGCTTGCACCTTTTGAGGGAAAAGGAGGTCAGGCACCATTGGGTTAACTTCATAAAATTATTAGTGTCACTTCCCTCATGCTCTCGTCTTGACGAATCGCTTCTTAGTTGCACCAGCCCACCGAGAATGCCTGAAGTTCGTCGAAATGCCCCAAACCATAGGTTCAACGAACTCGTACAAGCAATGTAAATTCTCCCCTGAACCTTCACCGCAAGTCCAAGGGAAGCGATCCTCCACCATTATTCTAACATTCGCCGAATACAGCCAACCTTCGCCGACCGTATGTAAGCCTTCGCCAGGTGCACAACCTTCGCCGAACATAAGCGAGCCTTCGCCGAACGTTCAACCCTCGCCGAATCCAGCTTGCCTTCACCAAACGTGGACAGGTTTTCGCCGAACGTATACACAACCTTCGCCGAACGACGGCTGGCCTTCACTGTGTTCACACCCCCATGGAACGTTCGCCGAACACAAACAAACCTTCACCAATTATAGGCAATTTTTAGCCCAACGAGAACGATAACTTGAGCTGTCCACGGCCGTACCATGCTGTCAACGGCGGTCCTCACCCAATCACCGAAGTTATGCAGCACCTGGCCCGATTGTACTCTGATGGGTGACTGCCTGAGAATGCCGGGCGCTGTACACATCAGCGCCTCCTTTGTCGAACACGCGTCCTTGACTCTGTCACTATGGACCCCTCCGTTCGACCCTCCAACTCCTCCGGCCAACCTTGTGTCTGAAACCCCAGCATTGTTGTCCTATCATTGCCCACGCAACCATCACGGCAGCAATTATGTAATCGCCTTCCATGAGCACCCCTTTGAAACTTATTGGATTTATGAACTTGTTGCTTGTGGTGCCTCTACTTTACCATGTCCTGGCTTCCAGTAAATCATATGAATCCTACTAGGTTTCCCAACGGTATATAGGTTGCCCCTTTATAACTCTGTTCGTACTCCTTCTCATGTGTTCATCCTATGACCTCTCCACATACATGACTTGCCACGCTTCATCAACGGAAACCGCTTTCAACCTGTCACACCCTTGGACAACGAACTCCGTTCGCTCCTCCAACTTTTCGTCTCGGCCACGGGTGTCCCTCGTCTTGACACGATTCTGGCAACCGTTGCTGCACACTCTGCCACCCGTCCCATTTCTGCCTTGACCAACCCTTATTTAAACCATGTTGGAAACTCTACATTACCACCACTCGTTTCGTCCAAAATTGGTTCCACGCCTCGTGTAAGTTATGTCACTTACCGTTTTCCTATCTGCCGCCTTTCTCAACACAACCACACTTAATTATGTCATGTCTGACTGTTAACACATCTTCATTATTCCTGATTCACGGTTGAAGTAGGTATCGCACTCTTAGCAATTAACATCATTCACGGTTGACTTGCCCGCTAGCTGAAATCAGGTCAACTACTCCTGCCCATTGGGGCTCATCACGTCAGTGACCAACCCACGTCTTGGGGCTGAACCATTACCACATCATCATTAACGACAATCCACTCACACTTAATCTCACCACCTCGTTTTCCTGGCTGACTAATTTTTCAGTTGTACTAACTTATTGCCACCTCTGCACTCCATTCCCGATGGTTATCTCCCTGTTTCAACTCTTCCTCCTGCCATCCCTTATTACTTATGTTGTGGCTGTTTCTCCTTCCCGCCTTGGGGCTTTTCACCTACCGCGACCCTCTACTCATCTCCCGCGCTGGGGTTCCTCGTCGGCCCGGATAGACGCCGCCTTTCCTGCGCTCCCCCTGTTCCCTAGTTCCACTCCGTATCCATGTCACCCAAAGTCCGTGGTGGAAAATCACCGTCCCTCGTCAGAGGTTGGGACCCAAAAACCGCCCGAAAACTTGCCCTCGTCAGAGGTTGGGACCCAAAAACCGCCCGAAAACCTGATGTCAGTAAATGTGCGGGGATTGTATCTTCCAAGAAACGTTACGACCCACACACAGCCTGTCAACGCCACCCTCATTGCGACTTCAACAATGACCCCTGTTCGATCTGCCTAACCATATCCCTTTCCGACTGGCCACTAATCCAACTGTACAACAAGAAATCTCTGGACCGGTCAACTCAGATGAGAAACAAAAAAGCCCGTGAATGTACGACGCCATCAAACGAAGTTCCCTCTGCCTCAATTCAACCTATTATGAATCCATCCACTATTCCGGCAACTGTCACCTCATCTTCCTACCTGGACCCTTCTACGGTCACCATGGAAACGAACACTTCTTCTACTCCTAACCCGTCGTCATTTGGGCTTGACGCAAGTCCCTTTCCTGCCAACCCCCTTTCGAACTATAGTGACTGTAGTTTTCTCTTCAACGCAACTGCACAGAAACTTGATCTCAATGAAAAGGAAATAAATCGCCTTCGACAAAACTGTGAGCCCATTGCATCTCACTGCGCTAGCCTTGAAACCAAACTTGCTAATGCCCGGAAGCTGATCGACGCTTATAAGCTGAACATACAGAACTTAACGACCAGCAACACGAAAATGCGACGTAAAATTGAACTTTCTGATGCCAGACTCCGACGCCTATCTCCCCTACCCATTTCAACTTCTCGTCAACCCATCGTCAAAATTCACAGACCTGCACTTCCACGTAAGCCTATTCGTCTCACCACTCGTGGCACCCAGACAATAGAAACCACTTCCAAGATGGAATACATCGTCGGGAACACCGCAATCCCAGCTGACGTTCACCTTTACAACCCCATCGACCATCCACCCGTTCTTCCCGAACTCGCTCGAAGAGAACACCAACTGGCACAAGAATGGATCCGTGCAAACCAAGCCATGCCTAAGGAGTCCTACGTCGCCCGCCAAGATTGGCAATGGGACAACGCCACAACCTTCATTCCTGCTATCCGTGAAATGCGTAGGATGTCCCTCACCCAGACTAGGAAACTTCCATGCCTGGATTGCCGCTCCTCTGCCAAGAACTTTACTACAAGACCATAATTCACAAATTCTAAATATCAACTACCTTCACAAACTTCAGACCGGAATGACGTCTCATCGACACCACTTGATGACCCTGCGATTCCTCATTCCTCGCCACTCCAATCCGCTTAATGTTAATCAACCCTTCAATCAACCACCCTATGGAAAAAAAAAAGATGGACGGTATCAACCTTCATGACCGACTTTCAGGTACTGATTTTTAAGCTTACTTTTCACCCCCCCCTTCCTCTTTTAAACTGAATCAAAACTCTCAAACTGATGTCAGTCCGTTGACAATAACCAGTTTCTTCCCCCCCTGCAGTACTTGCCTAAATTAAACTGCCTGAGATATTGGGTCTGATGCGTCTCACACCTCAGCCTACACCAAATCTCTGGGACCCAGCGAACCCCCTTAGGAACCCGCCATGATGGTGCCCGCCACCTATATTGACGAGGTCAACTGTAAATGCAATTAAATTTACAGGTAGTGTATTATTTTCAGCCGGCAAGTAGAAAACCCAATTTTACCTGGGGGGAGGTCAAAATTGTTTTCTATTGCCTAAAGAAAATATACACAACCTGTAAATACCCACCCAACCTCCCCTATGGAGTCACCACATGGCTGACATATCTGGAGGAAAAATAGATGGTTGGCTAATGCCGTAATACCATTTATGGAGGGTCTGCACGTGCTGGCGCATGCGCAGATGGGCGGTTCAGCTGGGCGTATCGAGAGAGTTTTGAATCCTCCAGGGTAACAAGCACTCAGGAACTGATTGCAATTAAATTTAAAGGTAGTGTATATTTTCTATAGGCAATGGAAAACAATTTTGACCTCCCCCCAGGTAAAATTGGGTTTTTTCTGCCCCCCATAAGTTTTTTCTTACGATAACCTCATAAAACAATAGACATTGTTTCCCAGCTCCATTCTACTTCTTGGCCATTACATCACACCACCTTGCAAGGATTTCTTCCAACTCTGTAGCTGTTCACCTGACAGCTGCCTCACTCGTTTGATTAGACTGCTTTCATGCCCAGAAGCAGAACATTCTGCCACTGTCTTCGACACCAATTGTTGGGGAAAAAATGGTCTGCAGCTAATCTGTTTTTATATGGTTACCCACATGTTTAGTGGTTTTTATTGAATAACTTTCAGTGCTTCGCCGTATTGATCTGGCTATTCCACCAATGGAATGGTCTCGTTGAGACGATTAAAATGGTATACCGTAAAGCTTGTATTAAAAGCCCAGTTGAAGCTAAAGCCCACCACCTAAAATGCTGTAAAGTCAAAATCATGAAATACAGTAAAACCTCTTTAATACGAACTTTAAGAGGACTGCTATAAATGTTCTTATTAACCGTAGTTATTAAACGGACGAGAGAAATTGGACTGCAACTTAAACAAAATTGTAGCCTACCGGTATACGGTATTTTCTTTTCATTTGTCCTTGACCTTCGCGTTTGTGCGAACGGACAAAACTCTTATCACTTATCAACTAGCGATTGTTGTTTTGCGTGAAACAAAACGAAATTCAAGGGGGAGGAAAAAGAAACCGTTATGAACAGCAAATTCGTAAAAATAAGCTAGAATTGTAAATATTTGTTCGTCTTATCCGTACTTTCGTATTAACAGAGTTCGTTATAGCCGTATATATTTAGTGCTAACCGAGTAGCTGACCAACCAAAATCTTGAAAAAAGTTCTTATTAAGCGGGAATTCTTGTTATCCGAGTTCTTATTAACGAGGTTATACTGTAGTGGAGTTAAAGCCCACCCCTCAAATTGTCGTTTTTCTACAAAAAATTACCTAAAAGTTATATGATGTGAATAAAGATAAGATGATACTGCTTGCTATGTTTACTGGCCCCTTCTCCCTCCCTGTAGTAATAGTGGACTCTTGATCGTTCAAAAGCATCGAATTTTCTTGTAATAGATGTCCAGAAAGGTTAGAAAATTAATAATGCTTGATTTAAACCCCACCCCCCTATTTTTGCCAAATTAACTGCATAAGCCCATGGACATTTAATCCACGATTTGCGGTATTAGAAGGTCAAAGTTGTTTAAAAAAAAATGACAAAACGGCAGACATTTGGCCAAAATGTGTCCGCGACGTATCGTGGCACGTCACGCAGATTCTGCTGCAGGGCTCTCATGTGATAGCTTACCTCCCCCCCAAAAAAGTCAAGATTTCTTTTGAATAGTTCCATTTTTTTTTTTACAAGCTACAATGCTGCGTAGCTTATGATCTTAAAATTAAACTACATCAAGGGTAGACAGATTATATTTTACCGTGCCTTTTTTTTTTCTGTTAGGCTATGTAAGTGAATTACTTATTATATGCTGATGAAAATATACATTACCTGCTTTTTATAGCATTTCCTTCCTCAATTGCGATCTACTCCTAGAGAATAATTATTGGCTTCCCTGTCAGCCTGGTGCAGGCCTCTTATAAAATTGTCGACCTCGGACCTGTCTTCTATGGGCACCACGCAACGTGGTTGCTTGTCTATGCTCTCCTAGAAGCATTGAATAAGTTAGCGCGGCCGTGCTGTCTCCATATTAGAAAATGAAGGTACATCTTGCGGCGGTTACCGGCATTCGCCTTCTGTCAACCACTGCCTTCCGTTACTACGGTCATCACTGAGGCCGACTCCTCCATTCGCACCAATGCAGTGGTCTCCTCTGCACTAACGCCATCATTGCCTTCCGATTCGGTGACGCTTTTATAGGAGGCTTGTGCCACGCATGTGCAGAAGGACAAGCTACGAGGCTACCAGGAAAGCCAACAAGTGCGAACTGTAAATCACTGTAAAAGGTTAGGCAATAAAAACCAATTTCAACCAGGTACCCGTGATAAATTTGTGTTTAACGATAATATTGTTAGGTTATTTTTTTTAAACAATAACCTCGATATAATAATAAAATTCTGAAGACCCAAGCCAACTAGTATTGTTATAAAGTCTTCGTACCGACCCGCAATGCAAGACTAATTATACGTTGTTCACGTAGCAAACCTTTTTCCTTTTTTGGTGTTACAATCTTCTCGTTCTATCCCAAATTCTTTTATATTTGCAATAGACAAAAAAAAAATACAGTAAATAGCCTGAAAATTAAAGTGCTTTACTCTGAAATACTCGGGGGAAACTTATTTCGGTACTTTGGTGGGCACCCGGAGTATAGATATAAACCCAAATTTCAGTCCTCGTATTTACCCACATCGTTGGCTGTAAAAAGAAAACCAATACTGTAGTGTGGTATTGGTTTTCTAAAATAATTATTGCCAGCGAGATACGAAAAGATCAAAAAACAAAATGCCACAAACTGCATATTGTTGTCTCATCAATTCCCATTTTATCGAAACCTGGTTGAAATTCGCAGGTTAGCAACCACTCTTCCTCTGTTATCGGGATTGGTCTGGTGTTAGCTGAGACATTGACAGAATTATTTTTCTCTTTTTCTTTCATTGAATGTGGAAGATTTGTTGAGAATGGGGTGGTATTTTAGAACTTAACACCAGCAGGTATTAGCTCGCTTAATCTGCTTTAGTTTGTTGGATATCTAATGCAATTTTTCTTTATTTCAGGATGCTCATTCAGGCGGAAACAACATTAAAGGAGGCAGAAGAAATGAAGTTGAGATTGTTTTGTTAAGTTACTGCCCTAAAATAAATGCTGGTGTGACTGGAAACTTCGTTGGTTTGTACGTGAAGAAATTATTGTATTGTCAATTAAAAAAAA
>JAHWFP010159694.1:0-52565 GCA_023313725.1 Lithobius niger | reverse complement strand
CACTGCAGTTTACAGTTAAAGCTTATAAAATTTAATAGTAATGCTTTTTGGATTACCCAAGCCAAAGTATTAAGCTTTAACAAGAGCCTATTCACGTTGCAAACATGTAAATATCCATTCCGTAGCCAATAATACAAAGTAAAGGCCTATTTCCCAAAGTTCAATTGAGTAAAACTAAAACAGGTCTATCTTTTCCATCTTTACATTTCCCTACTCCTTCAAACGGCTCTGCACCCAGTCCCGTTGTTCATCCGACTTCTCCTCCAACCAGGGCCGTAACGAGCCCCCCGCCACCCCCCGCAGTAGCGGGGGGTAAAGTTTTGAAAGTCGCCGCCGCATCGAAAAAAATTATCTTTCCCGCCACCAAAAAATTTTGTATGGTGCACATCTCTTGCTTGAAGACGAGAGCTCCACACCGCATGCTTGACTCATGCGCTCATTGACGCCAGCGAAGGATAATATATTATTTCCTAACTATACTCTTACGTAGGCGGTTACGGAGACGGCGCTGCCATCTACAAAGTAAGCCGCTTCACACGACGTCAATAAGTTTCAGTTTGATTATTGTTGACTTGCTTTGCTAAACATCCATCTAGAAATGGACATTGATGTTAAGGCAATTTAGGCATCGTGGGTAGGGCGCAAAAACCGACGTTGCGAATTTTTTCTGGATTTTTAGCTGACCAACCGTAAGTGGAAATAATAAGTGATTTTTTAATTTTATTTGTACTTCAAGGAAAATGTTGGAGGGGGCGAGGGATGGGGTCTGATTGTATGGGAAGTGTGAGACTGTAATTTCACAATGATTCTGACTTCAGGAACACTGTTTACAGAAAAATAAAAGTTTCGTCTAAAAAAGTTGGCATTAATGTAGCGGGGGGTATCATAAAGTCCTGGCTACGGCCCTGCCTCCCACTTTCCATTGTTCTCGAGGCCCTCAGCCAATCAGACCCCCGCAGCTATCCTCGGCGGCCGCGCTAACTTCCGGTATTGTGTATAAAACCCCAGCCCCAGAACACAATCATTAGCACAGCTCACAGATCTCAAGCTAGAGAAGGGTCATGCCAGTCGGGAGTGGAGACGCCATGTCCGGAGAATGCCATGCCGGGCACAATGGTAGTGGTTCGTATGTTATAGTTTAGCTTTTGAAAGTTCAGTTTAGGACCCCCATATTCTAAATTTTAGTTTAAAACTTAACTTAACTCTCTAGCTTGTAGAAATTATGGTGGAGACGTCTGTAGCGGCATCTTAGGTTCTCTCTCCCCATAACGTCAGAGTGGTTCTCTTACTAAAAACTAACTTGTCCAGTTTTATTTAAATGGATTTTTAAACTTAAACTACTTGACGGTTTGATCTTTGTGGAAGTCAAATTGAAACAAACTGATGCCTAAGTGTAAAATTGCCGGGCTTTTTATTACTTAGAACAGTTCTCGAGGGAACCAAGGGAGGTTGATCGTTTTGTACTTGGAAAACTTAGAAACATAACTGTGGACGGTTGATCATGTAGAAACATACTGTCAGACTTTTATCAGTTGCGGCTGTTAAGTCTTGTGGGTGTCTCCGGGAGCACCTAATATTTCTTTTTCTATTGTGAAAATTTAACCTTTTATTCAAACCAAGTGTGTTTGTCCGATTTTGCGATGTACTAAGGTATATTCAAACTTGCTGTTTTTAAATCATTGGTATTCAAAAGCTTCTCCGAAGCAAATTATAATGTAAAAGTGTTTTCATTCTCTGTTGCAAAAACCAGGAGTTTTAAGCTTCAGTCGTTTGCTAGAATTGATTAATTGTATTTTAGTGTAAAATAAATATGTAGCCCATCTTTAATTTTAGCTAGTAAAACAGTTAAATCCACCGTTGGTGGCAGCGATACCGACAGTTTAAGGTTAGGCCTCTTTATTAGGACCGGCGCTCCATGCCCCATGCTGGGACAGTGCCCATGCTGTGTTAATGAACGTAAAAAGTCGTCGTAAACACCGTTAAAACCTCAAGCTGAAACTCCACGTACACCAGGGAAACCGGGGGCGTTACAAGCACCTAAGCCGTCGTAGCGTCCGCCGTTACAACGCCTCGTGGTCGAGGGCGGAGATACAACGGTTGCAAAGGGTGAAAGCGGTCGTCTGCGGACGAAGGAGAGCAGGTGAAGCGAGGGCTTCGGATGCAGGTCATCGGGTAGAATCCAATTTTCGGGTGAAAGCGGGGAACTCCGGTGCGAGGTGGCGTGGAGACACCTCTGGAGGAAAATGAATGCCGATAGCGTGCACGCTGTCCCCCATGAAGGCTAGCTGAAAATTGTATCTTTTGCTAAGGAAAAAATACATAACCTGTTATTTTTGCATTCATTGTTCCAATGGATGTGTTTCCCTGGAGGTTTTTCGGTGCCTTGTAGCTGCCGGGGTCTTAACCCTATTGCGCAGGTGTTGTGCGCAGCCCTCCTCTATAAAAGCGCATTAGTGCCTCCATTCAGTCATCATTTTTTACTCTCAATATGTCAGGCCATGACTCGAGAGGAGGAGGTAGGGCGGGCTGGTTGTATTGTTTCCCTCAGCAAAAGAAACAATTTTCAGCCGGCGTTCACAGGGAGGGTCGGAAAAATTAACTTTCTTGTTGCTGGAAAAAATCCATAACCTGTTAATTTTTGCATCAACAGATTAGACCTCACCAAAGTTTGGTGGCGGGCATGCCTTGACGGGCGCCCTTGGGTTACGAGCCGGCTTCCCCCAAAAGGTTTCCCAACTTCGCACTTTATTTAGAAAACAGAAACAGGAATTTTGGATCTCCTTCGTAAAATGTGGTGGTCCTGAAAAGGACCGTTTGTTTAGAGATGAGGTCTAGCTTCCATTTTTGAGAATGGGCTTGCTTCAGTTTCTGAGTGCTTAAGGGGGTTGGCTCATAAATCTGGATGCAACGATGGGACCCAGAAGATGTAGACCATTGTTTTGCTTCGTCATCTCTCGAAAGTAGTGGGATGTGAAGACGGAGCTGTTTCGACATGATGCTGCTGTTAGGATGTCAGTAACTGGAATGGAGTTGTGGAATGCCCAGGAGGTGACGACTGCCCTTAACTCGTGTGCCGTCACTCTTATGCCATTTTCCATGCAATTGATGTTGGAGCTTACGTATGCACTTAGAATTGTTTCTTTTAGCAATTGAGCTATTGTAACGGCGGACGCTACGACGGCTTAGGTGCTTGTAACGCTCCCGGTTTCCCTGGTGTACGTGGAGTTTCAGCTTGAGGTTAATCGGTGTTAATGACGACTTTTTACGTTATTCAACACAGCATGGACACTGTCCCAGCATGGGGGATGAAGCGCTGGTCCTAATTAATGGGGCCTAACCTTAAACTGTCGGTATCGCTGCCACCAACGGTGGATTTAACTGTTTTACTACCTAAAATTAAAGATGGGCTACATATTTATTTTACACTAAAATACAATTAATCAATTCTAGCAAACGACTGAAGCTTAAAACTCCTGGTTTTATTTTTGCGACAGAATGAAATAACACTTTACATCATAGTTTGCTTCTAAAAGCTCTTGAATACAATTATTTAAAAGTAGCAAGTTTGGAATATACAATTTAGTAATTCGCACATTTTCAGACCAACAACACTTGTGTTTGGAATAAAAGTTTAAATTTTCACAATAGAAAAAGTAATATTAGGTGCTCCCGGAGACACCCACAAGACTCAACAGCCGCAACTGATAAAAGTCTGACAGTATGTTTCTACATGATCAATCGTCCACAGTTATGTTTCTAAGTTTTCCAAGTACAAAAAGATCAACCTCCTTAGTTCCCTCGAGAACTGTTCTAAGTAATAAAAAGCCCGGCAATTTTACACTTAGGCATCAGTTTGTTTCAATTTGACTTCCACAAAGATCAAACCGTCAAGTAGTTTAGATTAAAAATCCATTTAAAATAAACTGGAAAAGTTGGTTTTTAGTAAGAGAACCACTCGGACGTTATGGGGAGAGAGAACCTAAGATGCCGCTACAGGCGTCTCCACCATAATTTTCCCTAGCTAGAGAGTTAAAGTTTACGTTTTTAAACTAAAATTTAGAATATGGGGGTCCTAAACTAAACTTTCAAAAGCTAAACTATAACATACGAACTACTACCATTGTGCCCGGCATGGCATTCTCCGGACATGGCGTCTCCATTCCCGACTGGCGTGACCCTTCTCTAGCTTGAGATCTGTGAGCTGTGCTAATGATTGAGTTCTGGGGGTTGGGTTTTTAAACACAATACCGGAAGTAGGCACGGACGCCGAGGATAGCTGCGGGGGTCTGATTGGCCGAGGGCCTCGAGAACAATGGAAAGTGGGAGGAGAAGTCGGTTGAACAAAGGGACTGGGTGCAGAGCCGTTTGAAGGAGTAGGGAAATGTAAAGCCGGAAAAAAAAGGCCTGTTTTGAGTTTTACTCAATTGAACATTGGGAAATAGGCCTTTGCTTTGTTTTATTGGCTACGGATTGAATATTTACATGTTTGCAACGTGAATAGGCTCTTGTTAAAGCTTAATACTTTGGCTTGGGTAATGCATAAAGCATTACTATTAAATTTTATAAGCTTTAACTGTAAACTGCAGTGTTATACACTATAACTAGTTTTGGCTGGGGAGGGGGGGGGGGGAATTGAGGATTCGAAGTTGTTGCACAATTTGACTTTCGGATTGGGTTTGAACAGATCTTTTATAAACATCTTTTGGTTTTTAATAGTAGATCAAGATATCTGTAGTGTTTGAAATGTCTCAGTCGGGTCTAGAGGAGAACTAAAACAAACATATATACACTGAAAATTCGTGTCCGGTAGAATGCCAGGTCGTAGTGCGTTTGGACACATGGTAGCGTTTCTGGGGGTAAAAAGATTAAAATAAAAGGATAAATGTGGTTAAATAAACTAGCTTAGTAGGATGCTATAATGCATTAAGTAACTGGGAACGTTTTAACGTTTAATTTGGAAGTTAAAATTGATCGTTGTGGAAATTTTTCATTTGGATTGCGGCCGACAAACACAATAAAAAATATCACACTTCAAATTGTTGTCTGTACAAATCCTCGAGGTTCAGTACCTGCGCAGAGGAAGCTCCTCCTAAAATGCACTAAGCTAGTGTGTTCGGGCTTTTTGCCCTAAAAAGAAAAGGATAAAATACAAATACAAAAGTACAGAGTTTCATAATGGTGGCCATGATGAAGGTGCGATGTGGTGGGTTTGAGATGATCTTCAAACGTAGTTTAATGGTTCTTCCTGGCGGAAAGTCCGGATTTGGGCCTCCCCCAAGAGTCTTGTATTTGGACAGTCTTGTATTTCGAATTTTTGAAAAACAGTCGTTTTTCGGTAGCGCTCGTTTACACGCCCCCAAACGCAGGATTTTATTCGGGGTTCCTGAGAACTCGGAATAAAAGCTATAATAAAAGGGTTAGTGCACACAAGATATGCAGATAACAAGACCGCCAAAATTTAAGCAAAAATTGACATGAAATAAAATACACTGTTTACCTAAATGTTGACTTTGCCGTTTTGTATTTTTGGGGACCAACGTTTTTGTGGCTTAGAGAACTTTAAGTAAATTTAAAAGTTACAATTTAAAAACACTGTTTTTGCAGCCATTAACTAAATACTGTCCGCGCTGCTTGGTGCAGGAATATCGTACAAGTATTTGAAAATGGGGCAAAAAAGAATCATTTATCAAGAAACACACTAGTTTCAAAATACAAAGTTAATTTTGTTGTTTCGTTATAACAAATAAATGAGGCCATCTACTGCTCTGGTAATATGTCCCGTACGGATTCTGCCTCTGCTCAAGTCTAGTCATTTTTTTTCTGGGATGACTGCCAAATTAACCCTCCGCCGCATTTCAATAAACCAAGCCGCTGCGATGGGGATCGGAAAATCGAATACTATGGGCACGCATAAAATGACCGGCTCTATTTACTGTTAAACTACTCCCACTGGGATGGTTTTTAGGTTACCAAACAACTTGTTTACAAGGGTGATGTGACACTAAAGACCCATAACTTAAACATAACAATACAACACTGGGAAGTTTTGTGGATAAAAACTAAAACCTTTTAACGACAGAGTTGACCTTTTGCCCTCAGAGGTAAGACAGACGGCTGTTTTTGGGAAGAAAGCCATTTCTTAGAAAACTTAAAGAAGAGCCAACCGGGGACAGATTGCAACTGTCTTAGAATATTCCTAATGAATATTTAATTAGTGTCGTTACAATCTTTGTCAATATTCTCCCACACAGGGAGACGTTGATAGTGACAAAAAGAGTAAAACATAGACACTTAAAATTTAGGTGTGAAGGCCAAAACGGGAATTAACTGAGAGTTACTTAAGGATGTGCTCTCACCGGACCAAAATGACAAAATTAAAAATGCAGGTAAAAATAATTTTCAGTCAATTTGTACTGAAACGAAACGTTTAACAATTAAATGTTTAACGAAATAGCTGCCTTAATGCAGCAACAATCACTATATGCTTTCCAGGTTTGTCCAGTAGATTCTGAAGTTTTAAAACTAAAATTCAGCAAATACACTATTTTTAAGTTTGTTTGCTCCTAGATGGAGCCACGGTTGTAGCGACAAACTACTCATTGTTTAAAGAAAACATGCACGGGAAATTTACTTGATTAGATTTCCGGTTTACTTGCAACAAGAAAAAACTCTAATTTAGAGAAAAACTACCTTAGGTTAGGTATTAAACCTCCGTTTGATTGGAAACACCAATTCAGTGCTAAAGCCATAATAAATGCATTTATTTCCACCCTAGACTGACATAGAATTCACACTAAAACATCGGTCCTATTTTTTTTTACAAAAAAGATACTGGGAAAAAACTATGTTTTTAATTTGCTTAACACACTGACTTTAAATTAGATTAAAATTCAGGCAACTTTACTTTACCAAATTCTGGGAAAAATCAAAGCATATAGGGGGAACACTTTTAATGCTGACCTTTAAATTACTTGTTTCCAACTTATGATTGGGGGAAGTTAACTCACGTAACTTAAGCCATTCGTCAAAGCTAAACTCGCTAACCCTGGGTTTTTCTGGCATGACTAAACTTTTGTTTATATCACTAGCTGACAAACTTCGTTTTATTTTGCCTTTAGGAGGCAGGTTCAACGCATTTTTCGTTGCTTGTTTACGCCAACAAATATGGCGACAGTCCATCCATTGGTCAAGGGAGGGGACTTGGGTCTCATTATCTCGTACTGGGTTGACCCCCGAAGTTTTTAGCAGACCCCTTTCGTCTGCGCTTGAGGACTTAACGACGATTGGCGAAAGCGCTGTGGGGGTTTGGGGCTTGACCAATCCCGCGGGGCTGGTTTGTTTACGGCGGCTCTTACGTTTCTTTGATTGATGTGGGCCGTTTCTGACGGAGGGCATAGCCACCTCGGATGGCAGGGAAGAAAAATCACGGGTCGTGTCGATTACTGGTCTGCGCTGAAGGTTTAATGATTCTAACCCTGTCACGCCCAAAACGACATCGTAGAACGAATTGTTGACCGGTGTAATGCATGCTACTGTTTTTAACACTGTGCCATCATATAACCTTAGGTTTAGATTTATTGACTAAGGTAAACACTTGCTTACACAAGGCAGTTTGACATTTAATTTTACGTTTTAAACGTGGCCAATTTCTGGCGAGCCTAGCGCAAATTAGCGAAACTGTGCTTCCGGAGTCGTATAAAATTTATTTTATTTATTTTTCCTTATGCTAACGGACAGAGTACTAGCCTTAAGAATTAAGGCCTTAAGAATTAAGAACATGCGTTTGCTTATTGGGGTTTCGAGTTAAGCTCGGGGCATTCACTACGAAAATGATGGGGAGAATTACACACGTAGCAGCGCCTAACTCTATCTTGATTAGGGTTAGTTTTTTCACTAGCACTAATGTTTATGGCAGGGTCCCCTCCAGGGTTATCTGCTTTCACACTGACAGATCCGGCCGGATTAGCTGTCGTGTTGTGGTTACGGTTGTGACCACGCTGTTGACCAGTAGGTTCAGAACCTTGGTTCGACGGTGCAGCTATGGGCTGGGTTTTGGCTGCACGAGTGGCAGTTTCGTTAGCAATCTGTTTATTGCGGGTGGTGAATTCATCACACAACTGGGCCGCTTCGGCCAGAGTTCCTAATCAGACTTAATCAGGGATCCATTTTCTGAGATGTGTTGGACACGATTTATAAAATTGTTCCAATAACACGAGGTTGACAAGTTTATCATAGTCACGGTTAACCTTAGCCAAAGTTACCCAACGAGTGAAAAGAGTTTCTAACTCAAATGCATAATCCTGGAATTGCATTTCTACTCCTTTTTCGAGAGCACGAAATTGAGTTTGCCCAGACTCTTTAGTCTGTACAAAACGGGCAAGCAATTTATTTTTGACTATTTCGTAATCCTGCATTAATAAAAACCTCACCGACGAGGGGTTGTAATGCCGTGACCCATTGGTCTTTAGGAATCTTTTGACTTGTTCAAGTTCGTTCGAAAATCTTAAGGAAACTGTTAATATCAGTATTGGGCGTCCACCTATTTACCAATCGAACTATGTCGGCCACTTTATCATGTTTTGCAACTGGATTTAGGGGAGGTGGGGTGCTCCGTTAGCTCCATTTGGAGCGGGGTGTTTGGAGCGGGGTTAAGATTTAACGAAGCAGCATTCAGCTTAGCTAGTTCTAGCTGCTTGTCCAGTTTAGCTAATTCCATAGCACTGGCACGATCCTTTATTTGGGCATCTTGGTCCCTTAAAGCTAGTTCATGAGCACAGCGCTTGTCTGCGTCCGCAATTTCGAGTGCTCTTAACTTTAATTCTTCTGCTTTTAAAAACAGTTCATTTTCTTTAGCGGCTAATTCTTTTTTTCAAAAACAGCGGCTTCTCTCTTTTCAATAGCATTAGCTAGTGCATCGGAAAGCTCGGTTAAATCCAATTTACCGTCTTCAAGGGCTGATCGTAATATTTTCTGCGATTCGGCTCGGGATTCACTTACGGTGAAGCCTAGGTTTAAACAGGCCTTCTTTAAGTCCTTGTTTGTGATATCACGAACGATTTCATCTAATTCTTCCATTTCGGACATTTTTGAGTCTTAATGGTTAACGTGGTTTCAAAATAAAGCTTTTATAAATGAAACAAAAATTAAAAGCGGCCGCTACGACGGGCTAGGTGCTTGTAACGTCTCCGCACTCATGGTTGAATTTCTTACACGTAGAAATGACTTGGTCGACTATTTTGTTTTAAAACAGCTCTGTAGGGCCTCAATCCGGGAGGGAGTGAAGATAACTTTCCTAACTAAATAAAATTAGGCTATCCAGTATTTCTACCTGGTCTTTAAGGCTGCCACCACCGGTGGGTGCGTTTAAAAGCTAAGGGGGTTTTGAATAAAATGGGCAACAGGTTATTTAAACGCAAGCAATTAATCTACACTAGAAACCGTACTTGAAGTTTTAAAAACTCTTGGTTTTAATAAAAATCACAACAAATAAAAAAGGCACTTTACATTTTGGTTACTAGTTATAACGAAAGCTTTAAATTAAAGCAAGAAGGCTTTCCGTGAAAGCAAACGAATTTACATGAAAGAAAATTCAAGAACAAAAAGCAACAACGGACTTTTCAAATAAATACACATAATTTCAACTAGAAAAAGTAGTTTTGGGGTCCAATCCTGAAAACCCTCTAATTTAAACTCGCATCCGCTAAAGTTTCAATTAGTCTTTAGACATATATCTCTTTCGCAAAAGAGCGCCCGAATCCTCAAGAGCCACTGTCTACCGTTTAAGTTACAACGAGGTTTAAAGTAAACAAAGGAACGTTGGTTTTTAGGAAGAGAACCACTCCGACATTACAGCGAGTAAAAACCGAAAATGCCGTTTGGCTTACTCCACTGTAAAATTCTAAAACAAGAGGTACGTTAAAATTAAACTATAAAATTTAGAATGGGGGGTCCTAAAAGTAAACTTTCAATTTAAACTAATACGACATACTGACCACTACCTCTGCCCGGCATGGCAACCATCAGAACGCGGCATCTCCACTCCTGACCGGCCGTGACCACCACATGTCTTACTTCTGTGAGCTGTGCTAACGATTGCACCTTGGGGCTGGGTTTTTATGCCTGCTGTCGGACAGTCAGGTAGAGGGTAGGCGCGGACCTGTAGGAGAGCGACGGGGTGGGGTAGAGTGGGGTAGTGAAACCTTGGGAGGAGGAGTGACTTGACCAAAACCGACCAGGCTGTCACTACTGGAAGTAGGTAGGGCAGCGCGGATGGGCAGGGTAGCCTTGCACTCTGAGTGGCTGGGGAATTGAACCCAGTAATCTGGTTGGACGGGAATATTGGCAATGAGAAGAGCAAAGGGAATTGCCGACTTTTGTGGATTGAGAGGCCTTAGGAACTGAGTTTTGAACTCACAACGTGAATAGGCCTATAAATTAAAACTACGATATTAGGTATCGCAACTATTGAAGGAAGGGGGGGGGGGACGAAGTGTAATGCACAGTTTGACTTTAGTAATTTTTAATTGAATGAACAGATCGTTTGTTTTGCATTCGGATTGTTGGTAGTCACGGTCTAGTCAACAATTATTATTTACAACAAATACAATTCACGTGTGTTTAAATCGTTGCTGATGGAAGGCTAAGCAAAGGTAGTGATCCGGGGCAAAAGATCAAACTAAAAAGGTTAAACAAACTAGCTCAGTAAAAGGTTATATGAAAATTATAAGTTAAGTTGTCTCAGCAGAGAATGGCGATAGAGAAACGTCGGACATTTTTCAAAGCATTTGTGGTACCTACAAACAAGATAAAAAATATCTTACAAAGTTTGTACCTAACATATATGTAAAATTAAGTACCTTAAAGAATGCTATTCCTTAAACACAACTAAGCTAGTATATTTCGGCTTTATGCCTGTAGAAAATAAAAAGAAGTAATTACATTTGTACATGGTTTTTGAAGCTACGGCGGCCGGAAGTTTGAGCGCTACGGCCCAGTTTGGTGACCTTTTGTTAGTGATGCTGTGGACGAACCAGAAGGAAATTTACTGTTCTGTTTTCACAGGAATAGAGTTCAGATCCAATTATCCTCTCCAATCATGCCGCAGCACAGAATACCATTACACCGCTTAAAATTTAACGTTACTTTTGAGTAGAGCGAATTAATTAAAAAACTTCTCTCCCAAATCCAGTAAGATTGCACATAAAAAATACACTTCTAAGACCTCCAGCACTCGGCTTGGCGGCCTTTAAGCATATCTCATATACACTTACCCAATTGTACAATCGCTGTACGGTCAGTCTGTCCTTCCGTTCCACCGTAGTACGGGAAGTCCGGCACTGATTTTCAGGAGTCGATCGCCACTGGCGGTCAAATCCACGGGACCTCGGTGTAGCACACAATATCCACGGCTTGGCTGCACGGAGCGTCGTTTCCCTCTCGGGCCTCTTCTCCTACAGCATCGGTTGGGGTTGAGACGGCTCTCGGCTTGAGGACGTCTACAGGAAGCGGCAGCTGTTGCTTCCTGGCGCCGGCAGTGGTTGGAGCTGCGGTGGGGGTTGTACTATTTTTTTGTGTTAGTACGACTTCTGCTTCGTGACTTTGTGTAACATAGTCACAGGCATCTGCTTCGTGACCATATTTGGCTTTACCACAGACATCTAGTTGGAAGTGGCTTGCATCCTTCTAGGCATGTAGCATGGCAGGGGGGGGGGGGAACAGAACCTGTTCATCCCACCGCTGCCACCAGTTGTAACGGCGGACGCTACCATAATTTTCCCTAGCTAGAGAATTAAAGTTGACGTTTTTAAACTAAAATTTAGAATATGGGGGTCCTAAACTAAACTTTCAAAAGCTAAACTATAACATACGACCACTACCATTGTGCTCGGCATGGCATTCTCCGGACATGGCGTCTCCACTCCTGACTAGCGTGACCCTTCTCTAGCTTGAGATCTGTGAGCTGTGCTAACGATTGAGTTCTGGGGCTAGGGTTTTATACACAATACCGGAAGTAGGCGCGGACGCCAAGGATAGCTGCGGGGGTCTGATTGGCCGAGGGCCTAGAGAACAATGGAAAGTGGGAGGAGAAGTCGGTTGAACCAAGGGATTGGGTGCAGAGCCGTTTGAAGGAGTAGGGACATGTAAAGACGGAAACGATAGGCCTGTTTTGAGTTTTACTCAATTGAACATTGGGAAATAGGCCTTTACTTTGTATTATTGGCTACGGATTGAATATTTACATGTTTGCAACATGAATATGCTCTTGTTAAAGCTTAATACTTTGGCTTGGGTAATGCATAAAAAGCATTACTATTAAATTTTATAAGCTTTAACTGTAAACTGCAGTGTTATACACCACAACTAGTTTTGGCGGGGGGGGGGGGGGGGAATTGAGGATTTGAAGTTTTTGAACAATTTGACTTTCGGATTGGGTTTGAACAGATCTTTTATAAACATCTTTTGGTTTTTAATAGTAGATCAAGCTATCTGTACTGTTTGAAATGTCTCAGTCGGGTCTAGAGGAGAACTAAAACAAACATATATACACTGAAAATTCGTGTCCGGTAGAATGCCAGGTCGTAGTGCGTTTGGACACATGGAAGCGTTTCTGGGGGTAAAAAGATTATAATAAAAGGATAAATGTGGTTAAATAAACTAGCTTAGTAGGATGCTATAACGCATTAAGTAACTAGGAACGTTTTAACGTTTAATTTGGAAGTTAAAATTGATCGTTGTGGAAATTTTTCATATGGATTGCGGCCGACAAACACAATAAAAAATATCGCACTTCAAATTGTTGTCTGTACAAATCCTCGAGGTTCAGTACCTGCGCAGAGGAAGCTCCTCCTAAAATGCACTAAGCTATTGTGTTCGGGCTTTTTGCCCTAAAAAGAAAAGGATAAAATACAAATACAAAAGTACAGAGTTTCATAATGGCGGCCATGATGAAGGTGCGATGTGGTGGGTTTGAGGTGATCTTCAAACGTAGGTTAATGGTTCTTCCTGGCGGAAAGTCCGGATTTGGGCTTCCCCAAGAGTCTTGTATTTGGACAGGCCATTGAATGTCGAAGAGTTTGTAAGAATCGAATTTTTGAAAAACAGGCGTTTTTCGGTGGCGCTCGTTTACACTATTGAGGCTGCTGAGGTTTCACCAAAGTTCCTTGTGAAAGGTGGAAAAATCCGATTTCTTCTTTTGCGTAGCTCTTCGTTTGTGTTCTTGAAATGTAGTAATGGAGAGCCCGTACTGGACACAGGTGCCGTTCAGGTTCCTGTCCTACGATATGCTTCAGAGCGGGGATTATTACTTGTTTGGACATTCGCATGGACGTTGTGTTTTTGCTCGGAAATCCGCTCTTGGGCCGAATGGGCGAATACGCAATATGCTGGATCGGCATTGGCAGAAAGAGCTTGGATTTAGCTACAGCGGAGGTTTGCGGCCAAGGTTACTAAAAAGACGGTCGATAGTAGCCACCCGTGAAGTTGTAGAATGTTGAGATTCGGATGGAATTTGGTACCTTTTTATTGAGCTAGAAGGTCTTGCGTTTGAGGAAGACTTCTTGGTGTGTCCACTATGAGTTTTAGAAGATGGGGGAACCATGCTGCTGCTGACCACTTAGGTGCTATTAACAGAACAAGACTTCTTGACTGTGAGATCTTTTCCAGGACTTGCGAAAGTAGCTTCAACAGGGGAAAGAGGTAGATGTATAAGTTTTTCCACGGAAAGGTTAAGGCGTCCACTGCTGTTGCTCTTTCATCCGGAATTGGAGTGATGAAGGGGGAATTCTGGTATTTTGCCTCGTGGCAAAAAGGTCTATCACTGGGGTGCCCCATATGTGAAGAGATATTCGCAAATGGATTTCTTTAGGGTCTATTCTCCTGTTGGCGGTTTCTTCCGAGAAAGAGAGTCTGCAATTACATTCCTGTTCCCTGGGATGTGGCACGGCAGGATTGCGGGTTTGAGTTTAATGCAGAGCTGGAAGACCAATAAGGTTATCTCGTGGAGCTTGCGAGATCTCGTTCCACCTCCCTTCTTGATGTAGGGGATTGCCATTGTGTTGTCTGCCTGTATTTGTACAACTTTCCTCTTTATTTGGTCTTGGAAGTGTAGAAGAGCTCTGAGAACTGCCTTGAGTTCCAGGATGTTGATGTCGTCGTTGTCCTGGTTGGTCCAAGATCCTGATATCTGGTGGTGTTCTACGAGGGCTAACCCTCCATCGAGGCGTCAGTTAGCAGGAGGAGGTCGGGTTGTGGCTCGTGCAGTGGAACCGTCTGTACGAGTGTGTGGACATCTGACCACCAGAGGAGAGTTTCAATCGGAAAGTCCGGATGTGTTGGTCATTGACAATTTGACTGGGATGGCTGTCTTTCCACACGTTGATGCGGTAGTGGTGGAGTAGTCTGGTCATCCATCGGCCGTAGGGGACAAGATTCGTCATGGAGTCCATCTTGCCGATAAGGGAGTTTAGTTCCTTGAGGGAATGTTGAAGTTGTTTTCGGAATTGACGAATGTAGAGTAGGATGTCCTCTATTCTTTCCGGTGAAGGCATTACGGTTGCAGATCTTAGGTGAAAGAAGATGAAATCTTGTGCTTGGTGTAGTCTCGACTTCTTGAAATTCACACCGAAGGCTAGCTGGTTGAGAAAATAGATGGTGTAATCTTTGTTGTCAGAAGAATGGCAGGGTCTTGGTCGTTTAAAAGCCAGTCGTCAAGGTAAGCGCTCGTTTCTATTTGGTGCTGGTGGAGGTGAGCCAAGATTGGCTTCAGAAGCAGCATGAACATTCTGGGGACTCCATTCAGTCCGAATGGAAGGCAGCAGAATTGGTAGACTTTGTTTTGATATATGAAGCGGAACAGGTGTTGAATCGATTTGTGGAGCAGGACATGAAGATATCTTCTAAGTCTACTGATACAGTCCAATCGTTGAGTTTTAGTGAATGGCAGATTGTTTCTAAGGTTTCCATCTAGAAATGGGAATTTTCGATGTACCGATTGAGAGGTTTTAGGCTGAAAATCACCTTCCCCTCCTGACTTCTTGGGTCGAAGGAAAATGTTGCTGTAGAACCCGGGGCCGAAAGGAAGAAGGCATTCGTGAATTGCGTTCTTGAGAAGTAAGTCGCTTAAGACGAATGCTGCCAGGGAGGCGAATGAGCGAGAGAAGGTTTCGAAACGAATGTTGGCCGAAAACCGTGCTGAACAATTTACAGTACTTGTTGATTGCCCGTTAGATTTTTCCATGCGGGGAAGAAGTGTTTCAGGCGGGCTCCGACTGGAAACTGTAGCGGACGAATGGCGTCATTGGTCCCGTCTTGAATTGCTTTTCCTGCCAGGGGACGAATGTCGGCTTCTCTGTGTTGGGAGTTGTCCCTCTGTCATTGCGAGCCTTTGGTTTTGCGAATGAGCGAGAGGTGTTGTTGGACCGAAAGGAGTGGTTCGAACGAAATGGCTGGTTGAGTTCCGGACATTGATTGTCGCACGTTGAAGGTTGAGGTTTTGGTTTCGACCAGTTTTCACTACGTCACGTTGGAAAGCTTTTGTTATAGAGCGGTTTGTAGTTTTTCTGCGGATTCATTGGTCTTTGAGCTTTCGGTTTCCGAGAAATGTCAAGGTGAGGTGCCAAGGATGGAATCGGACCACGAAAAAGAGTTTCACACTCATGGATGGGTTGATTGCCAAGTTTAACTTTGTTGAGTCATTCAGATTCGACGTAGAGATAAGGGCGATGTCACACATGAGGAGGGTGTTGTTGAAAAGAGTCCGAGTTAGCCAGTTTAACGAGTGATATGTTGCAAAGCAGGTTTTCTGAAACAATTGCTAAATCAATCCAGAAATTTCCTTGACAGTTTCAGGGGATGGAGAAGAAGAAAGCTTCTCACATAAGGTGTTTATTGCTGTGTTCAAAACATCCGCTTGTTAAGCCGCGCACAGGCCAAGATGAATGGATTTGTCGTTGTCAAGGAGGACGGATGTTGGGATCTTGGCTTTCTTTGGAATGTGGAGGGCTGTTCCAAAATCCATCTTTGTTTCAACATTTAAGAATTCCGACTCAGGGTAGGTGTCGAAGTTTTTTGTTGCGGTCGCGGCGTCGCCAGATGGGCGGTAAAAGGATGATTCACGTCCTGGCCTGGGTGGTGGTAGCTACTTGTCCAATTCGAGTGGCTCTCCTCGTCCAAGATGGTGCCACTGTTGTGGAGCAAGCAGGTCAAGAGGGTTGTAGATTGGCCTAGTAGCGCTGGTTGTTTGAATTCTTGTGCAAAGCCAACACATGTTGAAAGGCCACGATTGATATGGGTGCATCTGCACTTTCGATGGCTTGTAGAGAAAGCAGTCGGAACTACTTCTGCTACTGTTTTAAGTAGCTCAGCAAGTGGAATAGTTGATGCGTCTTCATTCGCCGGATCGTCATGGAAGCGAATGCGGCGGTCAGGCGGAGCGTCATACGTTGTTTTGGCGGCATTCGTCAATTATTGGTTTAGGAATGAAGCAGATTCCACGCTGGTCTCATCTTGGGCAGCATTGTTGAATAGAGCCGAATGATGAGGAACAGAAGAACAACGCTTCTTGGCTTCTTGACGAATGGGAGCGCTTGTGGCTGCTACTGGATGTAGTGGCCATGCAGTCATGCGTTAGCTTCACTTTAGCCAAATGCTAGAGAGAGGGAGGCGGCATGACTGGAGGTAGTCGGATGCCAAAATCTGCTAAAGCTCGTTCGACCATTCGGTTGACTTCAGACCGAGTGCAGGAATGGTCACCTCAATACGAATGCGAGGAGAGATCCAAGGGCTCATTCGACGAATGCTGAGGTTGAGCGAGTGCACGCATTCGCTCGCGCTGGCGCTCGAGTTCATTGTAGGTCGACCTGGCGGCTTGGAAATCCGCTTCAAATGTCGCTAGGTTCAGGCTTGAAGTAGACTAATACTGGCCGGCTTGAATGGGAGAGATGTCATTCATGTCGGTCGCATCTTCATTAGTTGCATTCCATTGTCCTGTGGACGAATGCGGAGGAACGGCATCGGAGTCGACAGCGGGTACGGTCGGTGGCAGGCAGGAGACTAGGAGAGGGTTCTCCAATTCCACGGCGGGTGGCTGATGAGACATCATTCCTTCGATCGGCAGGCTAGAAGATTTTCAAGCAAAAAGCGGGAAACGAAATGGCGTAGTACGCTCTGGAGGAAAAATGATGACCGAATGGAGGCGTGAATGAGCTTTTATAGAGGAGGGCTGCGCACAGCACCTGAGCAGTAGGGTTACGACGCCGGCGGCTACAAGGCACCGAAAAACCTCCGGGAAAACACATCCGTTGGAACAATGCAAAAATGAATAGGTTATAAATTTTGTCCAACAACAAGAAAGAAAGGTTTTGATTTGTGGGCGCGGCTGACAACAATTGTCATGCTCAAACCCTTTACTGTATAACTGCGGGAAAATTCTTTCTTGACACACAAATTCAAAACTCAAATACTCATCTGTATTGTGCGAATTTTCGATACGCATAAATAAGTCTATAGAAGTTGTTAAATTATGGTACTCCTTGGTACTCCCATCTTCTTCAGGCTACTATAAAATGTGTTTTCTTCTGCTTATAACATCCCTGTTTCTAGCTATATTACGGGAATTACTCAAATAGCGCGGGATTCGTAGTCCTCTGTGTGCGTCGGGCCGCGTTAGTTATTGTTGTGTTTTAGGCCAAGTCTGTCCGTTGCTATGGCAGAGTGCCATTTCCTATTCAGGTAATCACCAAGTTGCCAACTGATGATATACTCGATCGTGGGGCTTGCAGGTCTTTGTCAGTTGCTAGCGATTCTCTTCCACTTAAATGCTGATCTCCTCTGGAGTGACAATGATTGTTGACGTCTTGATTCCATGCAATACAATAATCAGTATTCATACATTGAGATGCGATGCTGTTGGGCTCTACTTTATTTCTTGCATCTACCATGTGCCTGTTTGGCCCTTTCAATTACTCCCTTCCTCGTCTTACCTATGTATACAGCATTGCATCACTGCATGGTAGTTGGTATACCCTCAGCGGTGTTGGCGATACCTTGAAGCTTTTTCTCCATCTCTTTCTTTTTTGCGGACCTGATGAATCTCATCTCACTCTGCACCTTGGACTTCATCAGGATCTGTGATTTCAAATTTTTTCCTCCTTTTACAAAAGACTCAATGCCTCTCTCTCTCCTCTCTCTCAAAGTCTTCCTAATATTCTCACTCACACCCCTACAGTACGTCGTTCCGACTCTCTCACAACTCTTTCGACTTGGTGTTACCGTCTCATCTAGTTCTTTTCCTTCAACATGGCCTCTCTCTTAGCTTTGACGATGCCAATGCCTGTTTTATCAATCTGTTCACTGTTCAGCATTCCAAGTGGGTAGCCTGAATCTACAAACCTCCCCTTTAGAGGAAAGTTTGAGCAATCTTCTTTGAGCTGAAGTGTCACAATACTCGGATGAATTCCTGCTACAAAAGACTCAATGCCTTTCTCTCTCTCAGAATCTTTCTAATATTCTCATCACCCCCCTACAGTACGTCGCTGCGACTCCTATGTTTCGAAGTTGATCGATTGGGTGACCTGAATCGTAGGACAAACTCCTGCCTGAGAAGGTAGGTTTAACATATGGAGCGAAGGAAAGACTTGCTGTCCTGCTTAATTTAAGGTTCAAAAATGGGATGGACCCTTTTTCTTCTTCCGCCATTCATTCAATTTGGATTATTCTCCAACTTGTCTCTTCTCAAGCACAGCCAACACATCGTTGACGAATCTCTTCCAAAATATGATTTCTGGCTAACTGTCACAGATATATCAAGGTGCTGCAGGAAAATTCGTCAAGGATCGGTGAGCACGAGAAGCCCATCGGAGCTCCATTGACCTGCCAGGAAGTTCTCCCCTTGAACTCAAAATATATATTAGCCAGCAGTACCTTCAACATCGCCCTAACTCTCGCTCGTACACAATTTGGTCGACCCCTCATTTTTGGACAGATTTATCAAATATCTCCAGTATTAGCCTATGGCTAAGGCTGGGGAAATGTTTCATGATGTCAAGTGAAACTAAGATTTCTTTATCAGTAAGAACCACATCCCTTACGGCCTCAATTAAATCTCACGAGTGCTTCAGCCAACATGGGCTTTGCACATACTTCCGAATCTCACTCGCCAACTACCAGTCCAGTTTTGCGATGAGCCCTCTTACCCTCTTTATGAGTTGTACCTTGGGCAAATATTGCAGGTAACCGCTGGGGGAGGATGGGACGCATGTTATCACACTCGCTCTGAGTGACAGGTTTCTCTTAGACCAAAGGTAAGGTCATTCAACGGCGTATTTCCTATGTTCAGTTCCACTTCCACATACATTCCAGACTCTAGAATACCAGCAATAACTCCTTCATCATGCTGTTCAGTAGCTAGAACGATGGTGACATTGGCCTTATCTGCCTTACATATTGTAAATCGGTCACTATTACGTAGCCTTCTAATCGCCTCGAGTTCTGTTCTGGTGATGTTGACTTTCAGTCGTGGAGGTTTTTTCAGGATTTTTTGTTGGAGCTTCAACCTGGTTACTGGATCAAATGAGTAACCTTCTAATATCAGCTGCACATCTGCTGTTAAATGTGTTAATGCATCAATATTCACAGACTGGATACTGGAATGAACTTGAAATCCCTATTGAGTGCCCTCGTTTCATTCGCGGCCAGTTCCACACCTGCTTCATTCAACACAAATGGAGAATTTTGATGCTCACCCACTCGTGAAACACTCTCATTCACTCCAAGTGCCTTGATAGGTGCCAGGATGTCCTCCAAGTGACTAACTTGTAACTTCCTCATGTGGCGTTCTCGCACACCTCTCATGAGATTCGTACGTCTGTTGTCCACATACAAACTCACTTCATTCCACAGTCTTCCTGACAGATTCCCACATAAAAATTGCTCAAGCATGAAAATATTGGTTCTTAGGTGATTTAACATTTGATGGCATTCAGCTATTTTTACGGCGAGAAACTGGTGCCATGCGTTCGCAAGGTTGCGGCCGTGCACACCTGCAGCTTTACGCCTAACGACCAATGATTGCAGTATAACCTGTTTGCGCTTGTATGCCAAGTTGAAAGCAAGATGTCCCTCGAATTTAGTTGCCCTACAACATGTTTTCACATAGGATAACACTTTTAAACACACTGTGGGAATATGCTGCCCTAATATCAAAAAAAAATACTGACATTGTACTTTGAATGGTCAGTAACTACAGGAAAAATCTTTCTTGACGCTCGAATTCAAAACTCAAATACTCATCAGTATTCTGCGAATTTAAGTTCATAAAAGGTGTGAGGTGGTAGGTGCTATCTTCTTCAGGCTACTATAAAATGTGTTTTCTTCTGCTTCTTACATCGCTGTTTGTGCTAGCTATATCGACAGAATTATTCAAATTGCGCGGACCTCGTAGCCCTCCGTGTGCGTGAGGCCGCGTTTGTTGTTGTTGTTGGTGGTGGTGGTGGTGGTGTGTTAGGCCGAGTCTGTTCGTTGCTATGGTAATGCTACTTCCTACTCAGGTAATGACAAACTTGCAGACTGATGATATACTAGACTGTTGGGTTTGAGGGTCCTGTAGGTTCATGAGTGATACACCTTCGAAATTTCATGCTGAATTGCTAGCAATTCTATTCCCCTTAAATGCTGATCTCCTCAGGAGTTAGAGATAATGAACGATGACGACATATTCCATGCAATGTGATGATCAGTGAGATGCAATGCTGTTTGCCTCTATTTCTTGTATCTGCCATGTGCTGTTTAACCCTTTCAATTACTCCTTTCCTCGCCTCGCCTACATATACAGCATCGCAATCACGGCACGACACTCGGTATACTACCTCAGAGGTATTGGTGAGACTAGTAAGGGAGTAATTGAAAGGATCAAACAGCACATGGCAGATACAACACATAAACTAACAGCCAACAGCATGGCGTCTCACTGATCATCACATCGCATGGAATCAGACGTCAACACTCATTGTCTCTAACTCCATACAAGGTCAGCATTTAACAGGAAATTTCAGCATGAAATTTCAGAATGGCACCACTCATGAAACTACAAGACCCTCAAACCCAATGATCGAGTATATCAGCAGCCAGCAAATTGGTTATCATGTAAACGAGCGCCACCGAAAAACGCCTGTTTTTCAAGAAAATTGAAATTTTTTTTTTCTTGAGGCATCCGAAATGCCTCGCCGAGGCACATCTGGCCGTTTTTTTGTTAATGGACAGAATCATTCCAAATTTTCAACATCAATAGCTTGCCCAAATACAAGATGCTTGGGGAAGCCCAAATCCGGACTTTCCACCAGGAAGTACCAGTAATTCACGTTTGAAGATCACCCCAAAACCACATCGCACCTTCAACATGGCCGCCATTGCTGTTATTTGAACTCTGTATTTATGTACTTTTATTACTCGTATTTTTCGGGCATAAAGCCCAAACACTAGCTTAGTTGTGTGATAGGGAAAAGGTACTGAACCCTGTGTCCATATAATGACAACCATCTTTGAGGTGTGATATTTTTTATTGTGTTTGAACGATCGCAACTACTATGAAAAATTTCCACTTAGATCAAACATTGTCCGTTAACTTTAAGGTTCAAACCTCCACTTTAACTTTATGCGTTTTAGCATATAATTAAACTAAACTATTCATTCATTTAGCCTTTTTATAATAATCTTTTACCCCCAGAAACGCTACCATATGTCGAAACGTATAAACGTAATACGACCTGGCATTCTACCGGACACGAATTTTTCAGTGTATATATGTTTATTTTAGTTCTCCCCTGGACCTGACTGTGACCTACCAAAACCTACGAATAGCTTGATCTACTATTAAACACTAAAAGAATTCTTTAAAAGATCTGTTTAACCCATTTCCGAAAGTCAAACTGTGCAAAAACTTCGAAAACCCCTTTTTGCCCCCCTCCCCAGCCAAAACTAGTTGTGATGTTTAACACTGCAGTTTACCGTTAAAAGCTTGTTTAATTTAATAGTAATGTTCTCTGCATTACCCAAAGCCAAGTATCAAGCTTTAACAAGAGCCTAGTCACGTTACAAACATGTAAATATTCAATCCGTAGCCAATAATACAAAGTGAAGGCCCATTTCCGAAAGTTCAATTGAGTGAAACTCAAAACAGGCCTATCTTTTTCCGTTTTACATGTTCCTACTCCTTCAAACGGCTCTGCACCCAGTCCCTTTGTTCAACCGACTTCTCCTCCCACTTTCCATTGTTCTCGAGGCCCTCAGCCAATCAGACCCCCGCAGCTATCCTCGACGTCCGCGCTTTCCCTCCTCTCCAGCATAAAACCCCAGCCCCAGAATGCATAGTTAGCACAGCTCACAGATCTCAAGCTAGAGAAGGGTCACGCCAGTCGGGAGTGGAGACGCCATGTCCGGGGAATGCCATGCCGGGCACGATGGTAGTGGTTCGTATGTTTGTTGTTAGCTTTTGAAAATTTAATTTAGGACCCCCCAGTCTAAATTTTAGTTTAAAAACGTAACTTAAACTCTCTCTAGCTAGGGAATATTATGGTGGTGACGCCTGTAGCGGCATCTTAGGTTTCTCACCCCATAACGTCAGAGTGGTTCTCTTACTAAAAACCAAAATCTTTCTTATTTGTTTTAAACTTTAATTCAAATAACTGACGGTTTGATCTTTGTGTGGGATTCATTGGTTATTCACTCCAGACGGACTTTATAAGTAGCCGAGGCTTTTATAATTTGAGGAGTTGACTTGTAAACAGCAACTCTGGGAGGTTTAAGGCTCTGTTTTATCACTTAGAAACAAAACTGTGAAACGGTTGATCTTTCATGCGTGTTTGAAACATACTGTTTGATAGATTGTAACCAGCCTGGGCTGTTCAATCTTGCGGACGACTCTGCGGAGCGTTCAGTATTGATTTTTCTATTCGAAAAATTAAGTGGTTGTTTTATTCTGAAACACAAACGTCGTTTTAGTAAAAACTTGTGAAAACGAATTACATGTTGTAAATTCAAACTAGTGCTTTTTAAATACTTTATTTCAAAAGCTTTCGTGCAAACTAAATGTAAAGTGTGCTTTTCATTCTCTGTTGTTATAATAAAAACCAGGAGTTTTTAACTTCAGTTCGTTTGCTAGTCGATTAACTGTTTAAGTGTAAATAAATATGTAAACCATTTTTAGTTTAGCTCTTGATAAACGGTTAAATTTCCATCGCTGGTGGCAGCAAATTACCAGCAGTATTAAGGTTAGGCCCCTTTAATTTAGGACCCTGCGCTCCATCCCCCATGCTGGGACAGTAGCCCTTGCTGTGCTTATGCCGTAAAAGTCGCAATAATCACCGCAACACCTTAAGCTTAATCTCCGTGTCAAACCAGGAAACCGGAGGCGCTACAAGCACCTGAGCCGTCGTAGCGTCCGCCGTTACAATCACCTGAATAGGAAGTGGCACTGCCATAGCACCGCACAGACTCAGCCTAACCACCAACAACAAATGCAGTCTCATGCACACGGATAGCTACGAGGCCCGCACTATTTGAATAATTCCCTTGATATAGCTAGCATAAACAGCGATGTAAGAAGCAGGAGAAAACAAATTTTATAGTAACCTGAAGAAGATAGGAGTACCATGATTTTAACATCTTTTATGGACTGATGCCTATCGAAAATTTGCAGAGTACTGATGAGTATGCAAGTTTTGAATCCGAGTATCAAGAAAGATTTTTATCCGTAGTTACTGAACATTCAAAGTACGATGGTGGCATTTTTCCATTATAACCAAGCAAACAATGATGGGTTTCAGGATCGCTGCAGCACATGCTTTGTTAGTTGTCCAAATGTATAGTGTTGCAGGCGAGCAATACGAAATGATTGTTTCCATCAAAAGTTGAGATAAACCCAACGAAGGTAAATCATCATCACTCCCGTCGCCCAGATTTCCCATAAGGCCAACCTCCGCCATGGCCTAAGGCACAGGCACAGAAGGGGGCGCAGATTGAGTAGTTGGGGAAAACAGAGAGTAATACACAGGACAGGGAGAGAGAAAGACTTATCATGGATGTTCATGTACTGTTACAGTTCGAAATCGGCCCCTATTTTTTATGTCCTGCATTGGTCTATAAATCGATATTTTTTCAAAATTCCAAAACCTGTTAAAAGTATAAAAATTTCCCACCAAAAATTGTACTAAATTTCATACTAAAAATCAAAAGCAAGTAGTGACTGATTAACTCTACATTAAATTAAATTTCTATGTAAGTACAATCACTAGGTAGTTAGAATTTAAATTTAAGGCAGCATGAGTGCCGGGTGCGATCATGTTTGCTGCGAGATGTCACACAATTTGCTCGAAGCTGTATTGTTCCCCACAGCACCTGCAGCACCTGCTACCGTTAGGATTAAGTCGCGCTAGCCAGGACCCTGGTGTTTGTCGCGGCCGAAGTCAACGTGTAAGGTAAGCTAATGGTTTAAACAAATAGACTTTTTTTTAATAATGGTACACTAATTGTTCAAAAAAAGTAAAAACAATGAGCACACGAAGGAGAGGCACTTCGGGGGAAGGAGTGGTGCCTCATTCACAAACGTTGGTCTACGGTATAAAAAATTAATAATCCGGGCTGTATATCCCACAAATGGTAAATGGCCTCAAAATTGGCAACCATACACAATGAATGGCAAAAGAATTTACTTCAGAAATACGCTCTTTGGGGATATTGTTGTCGTATATGATGGCTAAGCAATCTTATTTGGCATGCCTTCCATAAAACAGTGGTCGTTCGCTGTTTCGCAAACAATCTTTCCTCGCAGGCAACACTACCAAACAAAAATCCCAATTTTACCTGGGGGGAAGGTCAAAATTGGTTTCTACTGCCTAACCGATAATATATACCACCTGTAAATTTGTTGCATTCAGTTCCTGGATGCTCCGTCCGTATCTGTCTTGAGGTTTTTCGCTCTCTAAATCCGGCCAGCTACGCAACCCTACTGCGCACGCGTCATGTACAGCCCTCCTATAAAAGCGTTTGGCCCAGGCGTGGCCGCCATCTTTTTAAATCTCTCGATATGTCAGGGTGGTGACTCAAGAGAGGAGGTTGGGTGGGTTTACAGGTAGTGCATATTTTCGGTTGGCAATAGAAAGAACATTTTGCCGGCCCTCAGCCCGGCCGGCTAAAAATGGTTTCTTTTTTGCCTAAAACATACTTAACCTGATAATTTTGCATTTGTAAAGGCATTGGCCAAAAAAATCCAGATTGGTTAGGATACCCGGCACCAAAGATCAAAAACTCGGGGAAACCAATTTATTTTTCTCTCTTAGCGCCGTAGGCCTAAGTGCTTAATCCATTTTACTTCAAATCTTGTAACTCCCAGGAAAATGGACAGAAACGATCGCAGTCTTCACCTCTTAATAGCCACAGACTTTATCTCTATTCCTGTGAAAACAGAACTCCAAATTTCGTCCTCTACAAATAACCACAGCTATTTGAAAAACGCTCCAAACTGAGCGCACCGCACGCAATCGCCGATCGCCATTTTCCACAACAGCAAACTTGTAATTTATATTTTTTCCAGGCATAAAGCCGACCAGTTTAGTGTTTGTAGTAGGAACCACATATATGTATTCACACTCTGCGTTTTTATTTTGAACTCAAATACTAGTCTTGGTTTGTTATGAAAACGTCGATTGCATTTTTATTTCATTACTTGCAGACGCAATAATGTTGTAAACCTAAAAAGAGTTGTAGCATCTACAAACTAGCTGGTTTATTTTAATCCTCTGCCTAGTGCTTATAAAAGCAATTTAGTAACGTAACTTCTTCCCACAAACTCTACCTTGTCCAAAACGGCATTTTTTTTACTATTTTATTTTACCGGACATTTTCTCCAAAAAGAGTTTATCTTGTATTTATTTCAGAGCTCCGACCATGGCAACCTCAACCAGTTGTAATTAAAGCCTTTACTATCTACTATTACACCAGAGCAGAAACCATCCTTCTATTAAACTTGAATGTGGATTTTAATAGCAAACTCCGTCCCCCCCCCCCTCCTTCAATAGTGCGATGTCTAACGTCGTAGTTTTGAACATAGGCCTAATCACGTTGTTATGAGTTGAAAACTCACTTGCACCTTCAAAGCCAGGCCTCTAAGTTTCCAAGTCGGCAATTCCCTTTGTCAATTCAAATCCATCCAACCAAAACACTACTCCAATTCCGTCAGCCAGTCAGAGCGCTCAAGCTACCCCGGTCGTCCGCGCTGCCACTCCAACTTCCGGTGGTGACAGCTCGGCCGATCTAGGTCAGTCTCTCCTCCTCCAAGATGTCCGCCTCCTCTTCCCCGCACGCCCCCTCCGCAGCTATCCTCGGCGTCCGCGCCGACTTCCGGTAATGAGTATATAACCCCAGCTCCAGACTCAATCGTTAGCACTGCTCAAAGATCTCAGAGGCTAGAGGTTGCTACGCCGGTCGGAGTGGAGATGTCCGCACGGGTCCGTTTGTTGCCATGCCGGGCAAAGTAGCAGTTCGTTGGTAACTAAGTTTTTTTTTATTGAAAGTATTCTTTTAGACCCAAATTCTAAATTTATAGTTCGTAAATCTAAACTTAACCTCTTACGTGAGAATGATTGTGGATCAGTTAACCGCCATCGGCATTTCTGGCCTAGAACTACCACAACTTAAGGGTTTAAGGTCCCCTTCCTAAAAACCGGCTTTTTTCTTATTTATGTTGAACAAAGGTTCATCTAAATACTCAAATGGTTCAAATCGTAGAGCTTAGACTTCTTTTAGGTTGTGTACCAGGTTTACCATAGTTAGTTTGATCTTCAGCATTGGCTTTAGAAACATAACTTGTGACTACTTTACTAGTGCAAACGTTGCATTCTGTAATTTAGAGAGTCCGGTGACTCAAACAACTTTTCTTCTCGAAATTTTGATGTGTATGAACTTTTAATGTGTTCACTTCGTGCCGATTTTCATGTAAAATCTTCGTGTGCTTTATTTAAAGCTTTTTGAAATATTTTCTTTGTAACTAACTTAGTTTCAATGTAGTGTGAGAAGTTAAATATGTTTTAATAAAAAAACTTTCGTTGTTTTAAACAACTCGTTGACTTCGTTGAGATTTGATTGCATGAGTAAATAATCAAAAACCATTTTTATTTTAACTCCCAGCCAGCAATTAAACACCCATCGTGGTGGCAGCAAATTAGTTAGTAGTTAGTTGTTGATATTCAACTTATAGTTAGGACAAGGACGCTCCCCCCCTAACCGCGCAGTAGCCACTGCAGTGCTGTAAACTTCGCTAAAGTCCAACAGTCACGTATATATTAACAACGTCATCGCCAGTACACCAGATTGTCGGTGCTGCCTGAAAAAGCACCTTCTTGAGACAGGTAGCGCCGCTACACATTACATTGTCCTGAATGGAATGTCTCCCTGGAGGTTTTTCGGTTGCTTGTAGCCACCTGCTTGTATGTCCCTCCTGCGCCTGCGCGACGCAGTCCTCCTCAATAAAAGCGGGAGCAAGGCTGCTTCCGGCATTCATTTTCCTCTCAATCTGTCAGGCGGTGACTCGAGAGGGGATGCAGGGCGGGCCTTTGGTTAAGTATGTTTTACGCAAAAAAAAAAACCATTTTTAGCCGGCCGGGCTGAGGGCCGGCAACATGTTCTTTCTTATTTGCCTAACATATTAACCTGATAATTTTGCATTATCAGCTGACCTCGTCAAACGTGGTGGCGGGCACCGATATGACGGGGTGCCCCGGGTTGCAAGCAGGCGTTCCCCCAAAATTTTTATTAATATAAAAATTTGCACTTTATTCAGAACATGGTGATAAACAGGAATTTGGAATTCTTTTGCAGGGTTTGGTGGCCCTGCAAAGGACCGTGTTTTATATGAGAGTTCTTGCTTCCTTCTATGGATGGCTTGCTTCCTTCTATGGATATCTTGCTTCCTTCTGTGAGTGGCTTGCTTCTGCTTGGGGGGGGAGGGGGGGGGGGGGTTGACCACAATTCTGGCTGCGACGACTGGTCCCAGCGGGTATAGTCCTTTCTCCTATCAGGACATGTTCCTCAGGTTGTGGGAGGCAATGTCGTTGCATGACGCCAGGATGTGGCGGCAAGGATTTCTTCTATGGGTGTGGCGTTGTGAGGCGGCCATGATGTTGAAATCGCTGTGACGTCGTGTGCTGTTGCTGTTTCCCTTTTTAGGTTGGCTTTGTCGTCGGTGATATCGATTGTTTTCCTTCTCCAACGGGAGATCATTGCAGCTAAGGTTTCTCCTGTTTGTGAGTCTTCAGGTAGGAAAAGTAGGTTTCCGTCTCTTCGGATGTTCTCGTGTGGTTCGGGTGAGGTTGAGACGGAGTGCTCGGATGGGGCAGTTTAGAAGGCGTTCAGGCTCAGAATCCCGAATTTGGGTGAAGTGTTACTGATGAGAAGTTTGGCCAGAAGGGGCTCTTAGGAGAAGGCTTTGGCTTTCTTCGGCTTCTTCAGTACCTGTAGAAGGAGTTTGAATCGTGGGAACAGGTATGCGTAAAGGTTGTGCCATGGATGCGTCTTGGTTAAGGTCGAGACGAGAGGCTCAAGATGAAGACGTTGTCCGTCTTGAAAACCTCACTCAAAACGTGGTTCTAGACACGAATGAGACGAGTGTCAGTGTAAACAGCAATGGTCGTCTAATTTTCACTTGAAACGTGGGTTATCCGTGGTGGATGTGTTGGAAGAGTCGAGGGCATTATCCGTGTGACTCTTCAAAACGTGGGTTTAGCTATGTTTGAGACGAGCACCGGTTGGAGTTGCATCAGGTGTCTTATTTTCGCTCAAGACGTGGCGACAGCTGCGGTTGAGACAACTTGGGAGAGGTGAAAACGTCATCTGGCTTGACTCTTCACTCAAAACGTGGGTTTTAGTCACGGATGAAACGAGCAGCAGTGTGGACGGCCACTGTGGTCTTGATTTTTGTTCGAAACTTGAGGCTAGCCATGGACAGGAAAAGTCGTGAGAGGTGGAAACGGCTTCCGTCTTGACTCTTCACTCAAAACGTGGGCGTTTGTCACGAATGAGACGAGCATCAGTGTGGACAGCAACATTTGTTTTGGTTTTTACTCGAGACGTGGGGTCAATTACGGTCAAGGCTAGCAGCAAGAAGGGCAAACGTCTTTTGACTTTGTCTGCACTCAAAACGTTGGTTTTGGCCACGGATGTGACGTGCATTTGTGGAAAACAACTGTTGTCTTTCTTTCGCTTGAGACGTGGGGTCAGCCACTGTCGAAACGAGCAGCAGGGCGTGTATGTCTTCCGATTTCTGTCTTCATTCCAAACGTTGGTAGTACCCACGAATGAGACGAGTATCAGTGGATTGCGACTGTTGTCCCGAGTTTCACTTGAGATGAGGGATCAGGCATGGTAGAGACGAGCAGTAAGGCGTGTAAGTGGCTTCCGACTTCACTCTTTATCCCACACATGAGTACTACCACGAATCGGAAGAGCATCAATGTGGACCGTAACTGTCGTGAGTTTCACTTGAAATGTGGGGTCAGCTACTGTCGAGACGAGCAGCGGGCATGTAAATGGTTTCCGTTTACACTCTCTATTCCAAACGTGGGCTCTGGCCACGAATAAGACAAGCTTCAGTGGACAGCGACTGTTGTCTCGAGTTTCACTCGAGACGTGGAGTCAGGCACGGACGAGGCGACAGCAAGGCGTGTAAAGGGTTGCCAACTTTACTCTTCACTCCAAACGTGGGTTCTAGACACGAATGGGATGAGTATCGATGTGGACAGCAACTGCTGTCTTGAGTTTCATTGAAGACGTGGGGACAGCCACTGTCGGGACGAACGGCAGGGCGTGTAAATGGCTTCCGATTCGCTCTTTACTCCAAATGTGGGTTCTAGACGCGAATGGGACGAGCTTCAGTGGTCAGCAACTGTTTTTCTTGAGTTACACTCGAGACGTGGGGTCAGGCACGGACGAGATGAACAGCAAGGCGTGCTAAAAGCTTCCGACTTCACTTTTCACTCAAATGTGTGTTGTAGTTGCGAACGAGCCTCAGTGAGGACAGCAACAGTTGTCTTCATTTTTTCCGGGACCTGGGATCCACCAAGATTTTGGACGAAAACTGTGTCAATCAGCGACTTCTTGAGTGCCTTTCTTGAGCTGTAGGGAGATGATGCTTGACGAAGCAATAGCGACAATGACAAGGTGCTTGGACGAAAGGTATCATCCCCCCCTAGGATGGGTAACGGTAAGACGGGAAGGTGGGAGGACGGGAAAACACGGTGCTGAGGGATCACCGTGGACGATAAGGAGTCGTCGTCCATGATCGGATTTGGATGATAAGGGGTTGGCGGCCGTTCTCAAGCTTGGCTGAAAGGGATGTAGGTTTTCGTTTCTTTGCCGTGGTCGAAAGGATGGGAGATTGATACTTGTGGCTGTCGTGGCTAACGGATGACGCTACCCATTCTTGGGTGAAAATGGGTTCCGATAGGCGGCGTAGCGGTTGTGGCCCAAAGGAATGTTGGTTTTCGTTTCTTTGCCGTGGACGTAAGGATGGGAGAGTGTCGCTTGCGACTGTCATGTCTCACGGTTGGTGCTACCCATTCTTGGACGAAAATGGGTGCCGATAGGCGGCACAGTGGTAGTGGCCGAAAGGGATGTGGGTTTACGTTTCTTTGGCGTGGACGAAAGGATGGGGGATTGTCACTTGCGGCTGTCGTGGCTCACGGTAGACACTACCCATTCTTGGACGAAATTGGGTGCTGATAGGCGGCACAGTGGTTGTGGCCGGAAGGGATGTAGGTTTCCGTTTCTTTGCTGTGAAAGAAAGGACGGGAAAGTGTTGCTTGCGGCTGTCGTGGAGAATCTGCAATAGACAGCTGGTTCCGCACGGCTGAAGGTTCATGGAAGAATTGATTGGCTTGGCAGAGGTCCTTTACCAAGGCCGAAAGAACGGGAGGAGGCGGAGTCCGTTTGCCGTCTTAAAGCGGTGAGTCGTTTTCGTCGTTGGCGACATAGGCACCCCGGTCTAGGCCGGCCACCCAGCGGTCTTCGTGGACGAAGGAAGGGTTCGTTTCGTTTCAAGGAAGAGTACTATGGTTTGGCAGAGATGCTCTTCTAAGGCCGAAAAGACGGGAGGAGGCTGGGTCGTTTTGAATCGATGAGTCGTTTTCTTTGTAGGGGACATAGGCTCCTCGGTCTAGGCCAGCTGCCCAGCGGTCGTCGTGGACAAAGGAACGGGGGTTTGTTTTGTTTCAAGGAAGAATTGTATGGCTTGGCAGATCCTCTTCCAAGGCCGAAAGGACGGGAGGAGGCTGGGCCCGTTGGCCGTCTTGAAGCGGTGAGTCGTTCTCGTCATTGGCGACGTAGGTGCCCCGGACTAGGCCGGCCGCACAGCAGTCGTCGTGGACGAAGGAACGGGGGTTCGTTTCGTTTTAAAGAATAATTGTATGGTTTGGCAGAGATCCTCTTCCATGGCAGAAAGGACGGGAGGAGGTGGAGGTGGGGGGAGGGGGGGGGGTGCCTGGAGGTTCTGTGTCCAATTGTACGGGCTCACCTTTGCCCAGAAGGGAACCGCCATTGCGCAGCAAAGAAGTCAGAAGTGTTGTTGATTGGCCTAAAAGGCTGCGGGGTTTGGCATCTTTGGCGCGAAGGGCAAATCCAAAGCCGGTTTTGAGTCTTCTTATTAAAAACAGGGGCGTCGGTGGACTGGGATGGTTTGTACAGAAAACAGTCCGGGACAAGAGGGAAGGATGGATGTCGGTGTTGTCGTCCGTAAACTGAATGTGTTTGGCAGCAGGCGTAAGTGCTGGTGGTGCGATTTGCGGCGCGACGGCAGGCAGCGCGTTGGTCGTGGCCGAAAGGGTGGAGAGTCTGCGTTTCTTGGCTGTGGGTGTAAGGACGGGGGAGTGGTGCTTATGGCTGACGCGGCTTACGATTGATGTTACCCCTTCTTGCGTGTCGGCCCGGCGTGCGGACGAAGAGCAAGATGGTGGAGGCTTCGGAGTCGTCCTTGCGTAATGACGAAAGACAGACTCTACGAGGTTATGAGCTTCACTGCAGGACACTCTGCGACCTCTGCGAGATGATTTGGACGAAAGGACGAGAGGTGAATAAGTGGTCGAAAGGCCGATTTGCGTGGATAAGGCTTGTCGGAGCTTCCGTTTAGCTTCACGGAAGAGCGCTTTGGCTTTAAGTAATTCCTCTTTCAAGGCTCTAAGGACGGGAGGAGGCAGAGTACATTGGCTGTCTCGAAGCAGCATCCGAAGCCGGAGCGATGGGCGTAAGGACGTCATGAGCTGAGTCGTCTTCGGCGGTGGCCATCGTAATGCCGGTGGGCGAAAGGACGGAATCCAAAAAGGCGGGAGATGAAGAGCGAGGTGACGCGTAGGAACATCTGAAGGAAAATGAATGCCGGAAGCAGCCTTGCTCCCGCTTTTATTGAGGAGGACTGCATCGCGCAGGCACAGGAGGGACATGCAAGCAGGCGGCTACTAGCAACCGAAAAACCTCCAGGGAGACAGTCCATTGAGGACAATGTAATGCAAAATTATACGGTTAACACGTTTGGCAAATAAGAAACCAATTTTGACCTCCCCCAGGTAAAATTGGGCTTTCTATGTGCCATTTCGAAAATATCTACTAATTTGTTGCATTTACAGTTGACCTCGTCAATGAATGGTTGCAGGCACCACATGACGGGTTACCCCGGGTTGCAAGCTGGCTCCTCCAAAACGTTTCACCAAACTTCGTACTTTGTTGAAAATGAACAAAAACAGGAGTGGAAAATCGTTCGGAAGTGGAGGTTCGGTTGGAGGAGATGAAGGGTCTTGCTTCTGTCTTCTGGAGGTCTTCATTTCTGTTATTGAATACTTAAGGGGGTTGGACTACACACCTGACTAACTAACAACAACGAGTCATACAGACAGTGTAGCCCATTAACTTGCCTTGACATGTCTTAGAAGTTGTGACTTGAGAGGACAGTCTGCTTCTTCATGATGTATCGTGGAGGCTTTCAGTAATGGAGACTTAGCTGTGGAGTGCCTATGAAGTCTCAAGTACCTTGTGTTTGTGGATAACCATGTTGATCCAACTTGTGATTGTTTTGGTTGAGGTCACGTTGATTCCTTTGGAGAATGGTGGATTCAGCCTCTTCGACACTTGTTAGTTTGTTGAATTGAAGGTTTGGCGTTAGGTTCGAAATAGACATAGTGTTCCTTCAGGTTTGCCGCTAATGAAGTTTGAGAGTGCAGAAATGATGATGGCTTCGAGGTTTCAGAAGGCCTTTGCGTCTTGGTTCAAAGTCCAGATGTGTTTATGGATGGATGAATTTGTTAAATCAAAGATGATTTTAAGAAACATGCGGCGGTGACAGAGGGACCCGGATGGTATGGTCTTGTCCCGACGTGTTCCTGAAGAAGTGGCTGGTGAGGACGGAATGACTTTGTCACGGTGTGGCCCATGGCTTTGGCATGTCAGGGAAATAGACAGTGTCCAGAATTCTTGAGTTGTGTTCCATGTTGTTGTCGGGGAGATGTCCAGGTTGCGGATGGATGTTGGTCTTTTATTTTATTTATTTTTTTTTTTGAATGTCGACTTCAAAGAGTATGAGGACGGTTCGTCTTGCCATGAGGGCAGGTCCTAGGTGGAATCGTCCAAGACTTGTACTGTTGGTGAGGTTGAAAAGACGGCGAGATCATGCAGCGAATGATGATAGATCAGAGGAGCTAGGGTGATACGGTGAGGTTCAGATGACTAGTTAGTCGTGAAGAGTTTCAGATGATCAGCAGTGAAGAGTGAGAGATGGAGGTACTGTCGACCAGGTCAAAATGATTGGCGTTGGCGACACTTTGTATTGTTGTTGTCATAGTGAATTCATGGTCATGGCTGTGAATTAAGAGTCGGAGGAGGAGCCATGATGATAGACTACCTCCGGTGAAGGTTTTGGATGGACCCAGAAGCAGACCCTGGAGTTTTCCGGTGAAAGTTTGGAGGAGTTTCATTTGGTCGAAGGCTTTGAGGCATCTTTTAGGCTGAGAACGTGGGGCCAATGATGAGCTGTTAACCAATCGTAGTCTATGTTTCATGACCAGAACCCAAGAGACGACTGCAGGCAGACGATAAACAGCAATCTCAACGTGAGTGGATGGCGTCAACCGGCTGGAGATACAGTCAGAGCTGACGGAGCTATTCAGAAAGCTACAGACGAAGACGGGTGGGGTGCACCAGGCAGCGATGGAAGAAGACTGGGAGAGCTGCACGTGAAGACCATTGCGTTAAATTCAGTTTGCAGCGAGTCTTCGTAGGGGTTCAGAGGTTGATGTATGACCTGATGTGAAGACCGACGAGATTCTTCGAGCGCCGATGCAGAATCCCAATTGACATCGGGAAGAAGACAAACCGGTGTGCTTTGATGGAATGAGATGGAATGTTTCCTTGATGAGCCGATGTTGGTAGGGACAATCCATTCTTGGACGTGCGACTTGCTGTAAGAAGACGAGGGTGGTGCCTAGGTCGAAGGAGATGACGACGGTGGCGACGAAAGGACAGCATTGACCGCAAGGAAGTGGGGAAGCCGTGGAGAATTCCAGTGCCAGTGAGGACAGAGGAAATCGTGGTAGTAAAGTAGAAGGTCGAGTCACGATTGTTGCGTCTTCGGGCGGAAGGATGGCTTCAGGCGGAAGGATAGCTTCGGGTTACCGTAGAGTTCATAGGGCAACTGAGATGTGATGGGAGAAGTCCTGTTTGATCTATGTTTCGACGAGGGATGTGGCCAGAGGAGCCTCTGTCAGGCAAAGAATCTTCTGCTGACGAAGAGATCAGTGAAGAGGCAAAGGATTCTTCAAAGCGAAGGATGAGCAATGAAGGATCCAACGAGTGGTGGATGGCAGAGGTCCGAAGGAGCTGCAACGAGGAGCGCCGGGAGACAGCTGGCAGCGGCAGGTGAGGGCTTTCAGAGCTGTAGCAGAGGAAGAGGAGGCACAGCCGGCAGAAGAACGTAGGCATGAGGTGTGATTTATGCTAGTGAGGACCTTGCAGGCAGAGAATGATAGATGCCTGGGAGTGCTGCAACGATGGTTGGCGAGGGACAGAAGCCGTGCAGGATGAGGGTGGCAATGAAGGATGCAGTCATGAAGCTGTAATTCAGGCTGTGAGAAGCCATAGAATGAGAAAATGCAAGTGCGAAAGAGTTGCAACAATGGTGGGCGAGGGCGGTAGCGATGTGTGGCCTGCCGACCAATGGTGACAAAATAATAATAATAATAATAATAATAATAATAATAATAATAAAATGTTTGGTGCAATAGCACACCGGTCAGGAAAGGACCCCGATGAGTCACTGACATCCAGCCAAAAAAACAGCATTTAAGATGCGGGAAAGGAAAGCATTTCAGGTTACAAGAGATAGCATAAAGAAGACCGTCCTAATTTATCAGATTCCCCAATCGCCTGGCAACCTGTAATAAAAACATTGTAAAGAAAGAAACAATAGCATAAAAAATAAAAATGAGTAAAAGTAAAGTTATGTACAATAAAATGTATCCGTAGACAACCTCAGAAGTAGGAGCAACAAAGGAGAATTGGTGAATCCATTAATGTGCATAGTGCTCAGACCTATTGCGGCAAGTGCATGGGTTTAGGCGGGCTATAAAATGACTGGGCTGTGAATCACAGTCGTTGGGTTGGTTGTGGTCCAGTCTGCCTGCTGTGGAAAAGGGTTGAAAGTCCGGGGGGGGGGGCGGGGAGGCACAAGAAGAAGTAGAAGACCTATGGCACCCGAAGCCCCAGGCAGTCACCCGTTCAAGAGCAACGGCTAAGTGCAGGTCAACAAGTGATCGGACGAGAACAGGTGAAGTCAGCGTAAAAAGGCTGTGGACGGTTAATGAAGACAGCAAGCATGGTGAGCGGGGTGGCTGAATAACATGACTAGTGGCAATTACAGACGTGATGAAGACAATCCCAAGGTGAAGAAAGAGGTGGTCATGTGAGTCCGAGGCAGATAGGACGGCTTAGATGAAAGGAGAATAATTTTCGGAGCTTCAAGAAGAGCACAAGTGAAGATTAGCGGGATGAGGCTTGTCTGGACGCAACAGAAGTGAAATACGAACGCGAAAGACGAAAGATGAAGTTGGCTGAAGTCCAACTTGAGGGGATCAGGTTATGAAAGTGGCAGGAGAAGCAGGGAGTGAAAGCGAAAGATGGCAAATCTACGACCAAAGTTTAGCGACGGCGAAAGATCGGCGAAAGATGGTAGCCAAGGGAGTCCGACTAGAAGAACCAGGGTGAGAGCGAAAGCGAAAAACGAACGGTCCAGTGCAACATGAAGGAGTTCAGCGTAAGGGCCTGGTCGGGACGAGGGGCGCCGGGTGGAGATCATCCGACTTGAAAGCTAGAGGCAGTGGAAGACCAGCGAAAGACTTGCAAGTAGTTGAAGCTTGTTATTCCTAGGCGAAGATGGGGCGAAGTCGAAGTCTTTCGAATGAAAGTTCTTCTTTCGAGTGAAAGCTCTTCCTACGTGGGGAAGTAAACAGCCAGAAAAGTCGTTGGTGACAAGAGCCTTGGTTGGCAGTTACGATGGCAGGTGCTCCGGGAAAACTTATGACGACACATAGCAAGGTGACGGTCAGTGCAGGTTGAGAGCTAGTAGAGCCATGAAAACGGTTGGCGAGTCTGCAAGGAAAGAAGACTTCAGCAACAGCAATGGCTGGTGAAGGACAGTAGGCTTGATGGAACAGGAGTGAGGGTCAGCATAGTCAGCATGCCTGACGGAGCGGATACAGGACGTTGGCAAAGCGAGCAAGTGCCAAGAAAATTTCGTTGAGTGAAGGTTGAAATTGCTTGGCCATTGCTTGGAAGAGGAAACCGGCGGGTGGTGGGTGTTGTTAGCCGTCGAATTCAGTCGCTCCATAAGGTGAGATTGTTCATTGGAGCTGAGAAAAGTAATGCTGAACAGTCGGTAGGCCCTTAGCTTGTTCATTGATGTGCAGAGGCGAAAGAGAGAAACGTGATTGGATGCCATCCTGGATGCGACGAAAGATGAGGGCGAAAGAATGAAAGATGATGAAGCGCCATCTTGGAAGAGTCGAGTGAAAGATCTTCTTTGACGAAAGATACGGCGAGAGAACGAGAGATGATAGAACGCCATCTTGGACACAGGACGAAAGAACATCTTTCGACGAGGATGCAGGCAAGCTTGCAGGACAAACTACAAGGCCATGGGTCTTCTTTTATGAGGGATCTTCAAGCGAAAGATGAGGCTGAAGAGAAGGAGTGATGCGTCTTCGACGAGGGCTTGAGGAAAAGAGGTGGTGGCCACACCCGGGCCGAACACTTTTATCGGAGGGCTGCGCATGACGCATGTGCAGTGGTGTTCAGCTGCTGGCCGGATATAGAGAATAAATACTCCAAGACAATTAAGGAGTATCCAGGAACTGAATGCAACAAATTTTCAAGTAGTAGATATTTTCATGAACGGCACATAGAATGCAGCAATTGGGTCACAATCAATAACTAACCTACACTGCCGGAAATTGAAATAAGAATTGAGGAAAAATTGTCGTAACTGACAGCACCAATTTATTTTCACTAATACGGTTACAATAAAACTTCGTTTTAAAAATCAATGAGAGAGAAAATTCCAGAACTTTTCCAAGATTTTTTATTGCAAAAAGCAAAAAGCAAAAAAACTTTAGGGCTACCGAAGACTTTCAGTCCACAACCTTGAGGAGCAAAAAGCAAAACAATTTTAACACTGCTTAAAATTTTCACTCCTCTTCCTTGAGTTGACGAGGAACTGTTCGGTAAAAACATAACTTGTTTTCAGTATTGGAATATGCCACATTTTTTTTTGGGGGGGGGGTTTCCATTTTTGAAAACCAACAAGCGCTCGACCTCACAGTTATAAACTGAAGCACACTCAACTCTTTATAGTTAAAAATTTATAGCAAATTAGTCAGACTAAGTTTAATAGGAAGGGCGCATTAAGTTAGGGGGGGGGGGGTGGAAGAAGGCTAACACCTTCTCCATCTTTACGGCTCAAAAAGTTAAATGATACGTCAGATTTAGGCTGACTATTAGTGGTGTACCGATTCTGGTTCTGAGTACGGTTCCGTGGTATCGGAACCGCTATCTTTGTTGGCCGATACTGACTACTTTTCAAAAATTGGCGTAGACCACTAAATCACTTGATATTACTATCTACAGGGTGTTTACAAAAAAAACGCTACACGTCGACAAGTCCAACAACCATTCCCCGTCGCTATAACCCTTATCCCTGACCTCAGTAAAGAAATCACGAAAGTTATTCCTTACCTCAGGAAAGAAAACTTTATTTGCTTTCCAAATAAGAACACAAAAGGTCACAAAGCATGGGATGTAAAGAAGGCCCGTTCTTCACTAGATTTGAGAGGAGACCTCGCCTCAAACCATCAAAAACCTGAGGGTAAAACTTCGTTTACGGCAACGAACACTTTTTTTTTCTCGGTGCCTCGGCCGTGAAAAACCCCATTTCAAACACCTGTCTCTTCCAAGAAAATGGACCAATCCGTCTCATCTAAACAGCTCTTAATAGCCACGAACTTTATCTGTTTTCCCCCGCAAACAGAACACGAAAATTCCTTCTAGAACTTTCACAGCATCCTTAAGAAAAACGCACGAAACCGATGCCGTAAAATCACCGTAGCGCACGAGACGCCATTTTTGCCACTTGTAAAAATTGTATTTGCTTTTATTTTTTTTCACTTAGGCATAAAGCCAAAGACATTAGCTTAGTGTTTGATAGGAAGTACTTAACCTTGATGTACAGACATATTTTGTTTGATATTTCTTAAGTTTATTTACGGTGACGATTTTGAATACTTTTGAGAAATTACCAACTGCCAAAACCAATTATCTGCGGCTGCAAATAATGATTGAAACTATTTAAATGCGTTTTAGCATTCGCTGGTAACCTTAACTTTTATTTTATAATAATCTTTTAACGTAATCTTTTGCCATCCCAACTACCGGAGCTTAGGCAACATTTGTATTTACGTATTTTCCCGGACACGTCTTTTCTGTTTGTACTTAGTTGTTCCTAGCAAAACCGACTTGGCAACCCATTTCCCAAAGTAAACCTGGCTTCCCAATGTTAATAACCGAATTTATTGAGATCATTCCTTCAATAGTCGCGATGCTTAACAGCATGGTCAAATAAGAAAACAATCCAAAGTAATTAAAGGCCTTATTCACGTTCCAAACAATGAGTTTAACTCTACCGGCCTCTCTCTACCACGCAGTCAATAATTGTTCCTTCAAACGGCGCCAAGAGAAAAATCCTTTGCGCTGCCGACTTTTCTATTGTTCTCAAGGCCCTCAGCCAATCAGACCTCCGTAGCTATCCTCGGCGTCCGCGCCAACTTCCGGGACGTAGCATAAAAAGCCCCCGCTCCTCTCAATCGTTAGCACATGCTCAGCAGATCTCAAAGCCAGAGGTGACTACGCCAGTCGGTATAGGAGATGTCCCGTCCGAATGTTGCCATGCCGGGCAAAGGTAGTTGGTTCATATTAGACTAGTGTTAGTTTAGAAAATTTAATTTTGGAAACCCTATTCGAAATTTTAGTTTTAAACTCAACCTAACCTTAAGCTTTGAGGGAATTATGGAGGTGGAGCCATAGTCGGCATTCTAGGCCCCCATCGCCATAACGTCAGGGTTCACGTTCCCTTTCTAAAAACCAGCTTTTTTCCCGTGTTTATTATTATGAACTTAATCTAAACACTAAATCTGCATTTAGACAACGTATTTTTCGGGTGCTTCCCTAGATACTAAGGATCTACAGATTTGAAGATTTGATCTTAGGTCGGACTTAAGAATGTAAACGCGGTCTCGTATCAGACGCTCGTGGTGAGGACACCTCAACACCACCGAAGAAAAACCTGAGGGCAGTATTCTTCCACACCAGAAGAACAATCGTCTGTATGGCGATTTCACATTAAAATGTAAATAATGTATATTTTCTTAGGCATAAAGCCGAAACACTTTTCAGCTTAGTTGTGTTTTAGATGTTGTCAACACACGATATTTTTTATTTGTAACAGGTGACGACTTTGCTTATTTATGAAAAATGTCCGATGTTCAAACCAGTTTAAAATCTAACCTAAAACGATTTTTAGTCCTTTGCAATTAGTCCTTTAAAAACTAGCTGGAACATTTAATCTTTTGATTTGTGCACTTAATGCATTTTGGTAAATTTAACTTCTTGCCATGAACCCTACCGGAGCTCCAATGTTTATGTTTGTTATTTTTATGGACCCAGCGTATGATTTTGTGTTTAATTTTTATAGCATCTCCATCCAAACTCCGACCGTAGTGAACCTCTAAAAACGTAAACAAACTAGCTTTCCTTCGTTGAAAACATGCCTTGTATATAGCAATCTGTTTCCCAAAGTCAAATGTTTATTCTGTGCAAAACACTTCGTTCCCCCCCCCCTCCTTCAATAGTTGCGATGCCTAACGTCGTAGTTTATTTTAATAGGCCTAAAAATCACGTTGTTATAAGTTGAAAACTCACTTGCACTTTCAAAGCCAGGCCTCTAAGTTTCCAAGTCGGCAATTCCCTTTGTCAATTCGAATCCATCCAACCAAAACACTGCTTCAATTCCGTCAGCCAGTCAGAGCGCTCAAGCTACCCCGGTCGTCCGCACTGTCATGGCCGACTTCCGGTAATGACAGCGCGGCCGATTTTGGTCTGTCTCTCCTCCTCCAAGCGTCCACCTCTTCCCCACTCACCCCCTCCGTCGCTCTCCTACAGGTCCGCGCTAACCCTCTACCTGCCTGCCAAGCAGAAGGCATAAAAACCCAGACGCAGTAGAGTATAGTTAGCACAGCACAGCTCAAGGATTCTCAAAGCTAGAGGTCGCTACGCCGGTCGGGAGTGGAGATGGCGCGGTCCGATTGTTGCCATGCCGGGCAAAGGTAGTGGTTCGTATCGTACTTAGTTTAGCTTTAAAAGTTTAATTTTTGGACTTACATTCAAAATTTATAGTTTAAACTTAACTTAACCTCGTAGCTTTAGAAAGTAAATGTATGGTGCGTCAAGCCAAACGGCATTTCGGACGTTGGCGGCCGTAATTTAAGGGTTCACGGTCCCTTACTAAAAACCAGCTTTTTCATGTTTTTTTAAACGCAGTTTAAAGTAAACAAAGGACGGTTTGATCTTCGTGGGGTTTCCATTGATTAAACGCTCGGATCCACTTTATAGGTAGCCGCGGCTCTATAATTTAAGGAGTTGACTTATCAACAGCAACTCTGGGAGGTTTAATGCTTTGCAGTATACACGTAGAAAAATAACTGTAAAACAGGTCTACTATTACTAGACAGCCGAGGCTGTTCGTAATTTAGAGGGCTCTTTTGCGAAATCCCCTTGTGCCTAGTCAAACTCACTTTTTCTATTTGAAATTGTTTTATGTGAACCTCGTGTTGGTTCTAGTGTCGAATTTAATGTAAATTCCCCCTGTATTTTATAACCTAAACTAGGTGTAAAGTTACCAAATGTAATTGTAGTGCGATATTTTTATTCATGTTTGTTTAAAATAAAAACCAGGAGTTTTTCTTAAACGTCCGTCAGTTTATTCGCTCGTTGTTTGCTAGAAGTTAACATGTAAGATAATTCTCTTAAAACTTAGCTTAGCTAGCCTAATTTTCCCACCTTGGTGGCAGCGTTACCGCTTATTATTACAGTTAGCCTACAATATTAGGACATGTGTAGCTCCATTCCCTACGCCGGGACTGTAGCTGTTGTGCTTATTTGAAACAAAAAGTATCCCAAAGTAATAGTAAGAAGATCAAGTTAAACCAGGCGAGCGGCGATGTTACAAGCACCTACCCCGTCGTAGCATCCACCGTTACAAATGGTGGCAGTGGTGGGATGAACAGGTGCTGTTCCTTCATGCGTTTCCCCCCTGCCATGCTACTATGCCATTTGTGTTGAACAATTCTTCAACAACAAAGATGTCCGTGACTTCGACACCATAGTCACAGAAGTAGACGCCCGCATTGTAGTCAAAATCAATGCCGAAGCAGACGTCAGCATTGCCGCTAAAATCAATGCAAATCCCGATGTCCGCACTGCCGACAAAAACAGTGCCCGTCATCAGCGCCCGCAACTAAGCCGTTCCGGAGCCGACAAGCAAGGATCGTAGATATCCCCCCCCCGTCTTGGAAAGCAACTAGACGTGGATCGATAGCTGCCCGGAGGATTTGGCCAACACCAGGAGGCAAAGCTCCGTCGCCGTATTCAGTGGACCTTGGACAACGCCAACCATCGTCACAGTCAAGTAGGCCTCAACCAGACGTCCTACTTGTGTGCTAGCCGATTCATTCGTCAGGTGGGAAGTTTGGATTTGGACTAGACTGACCGCACAGTGATTGTGTACAGGGTAAGTGTGCATTGGATATGCTTAAGGCTCCAAGCCGAGTGTTATGATTAAGAGCCTTTTAGGTATTTTAGTTGTTTATACACCTGAGTGCTAGGAGGTCTAAAATAAGGGTATTTCTTGCTAGAACCTACCGTAGTTGGAAGAGAAGTGTTTTTAGTAACTCGCTCTGCTCAATTTAAAGTAAAATTAATTTGCGGCTGCATTTTAATGAAGTTTCATTTATAAGAGTTTTATTTTGAAGCTTAAAATTAAAAATGTCCAACATGGACGATTTTGAAGACGTCATTCGTGACATTCAGTATAAAGACCTTAAAAAGGCCTGTTTGAAATTAGGCCTAACCGTAACGGAGACAAGACACGAATCCGTAACTATTTTGAAAAATGCTGTCGAGGAAGACAAAATTTCCGTAGACGAGCTCTCTGACGAACTAGCCCCGGCTATAGAGAAAAGAGAAGCTATCATTTTGCAAAAGAAGGAGTTAGCAGCCAAAGAGCAAGAGCTCGCGCTGAAAACAGAAGAATTAAGGTTAAGAGCTTTAGAAATGGCGGATGTAGAAAAACGCCGAGCTCACGAAACAGCCGCCGTAGATAAACGTATGGCGCACGAACTAGCGTTACGGGACCAAGAGGCCCAAATCAGGGATAGAGACGCTCTATTAAAGGAGCAAGAAGCACAAAATAGCGAACGCGCTAGTGCTCGTGAATTGGTAAAATTAGATAAGCAGATCGAACTAGCTAGGCTAACGGCTGCAAATCTTAGTGGTAATTCCAGTCCAAGTAGTGGTTCTGTAACTGCCCCAAATCATAGTGTTCCCGTAAATAAACTGGGTAAAATTGCTGACGCTGTCAGACTTGTAAACAGATGGACTTCCGAATCGGAAATTAATAGTTTTCTAAAAATATTTGAAAAAAACTATGGAGACGCAGCGTATAGACAAAACAGAAAGGGTCGTCGGACTACAGCCCCTTCTCGGTGAAGTTTTGATTAAAGTATGCGATCAAATGTCGATCCTAGAAATGCATGATTATGAGTTAGTCAAAATCAGGTTACTGGAAAGGTTTGTTCAGACTAAGGAAGCCGTACAAGCCCAGTTTCGTTCACTTGAACGTGGCCCCGAACAATTGTTCCACGAACGTGCGTTCGCACTCGAAACCCTATTTTCAAGATGGGTGTCCCTAGCTAAAGTAAATAACAGCTACGACAAGTTAGCTAATTTAGTTATGCTTGAGCAATTCACTAAATCATGCCCTATTGCACTGCGCAAGTGGTTGCCGGACCAAATTAAACTTGGTACGTTAACTGAAGCCGCCAAACTTTGTGACGAGTTCACAACCAGAAATAAACAAATTTCTGCCGATATGGCCCTTAAAACAGGGAAAGCACAAGCTAGTGCTCCGTCGTCTAGTCAGACTTCTAAAGTCTTTTCTAAACAAAACAAACAAACTCGTAATGTATTAGCTAACCCGGTTGGGACTAATAATAGCAGTGACAGTGTAATTAGCTCTGATGCTAACACTGATAAAACCGACAATGTTAAATCTAACAATGTTAGAACGTGTTACGTGTGCGGCTCGGCCTCGCATCTCCGCAATCGCTGCCCCGAACTTAACAAAGCTTCGGCATCCGTTAATGCATGCTTTCTCGTGGGAAAAGATGCCCTAACTATTTTAAAATCCAGCACTATAGATGCTAGTGTAGGAAAGCATAACATTAAAGTTTTGTGCGATTCCGGGAGCTCAGTTTCAATCGTTAGTGCCAAACTGGCCAAAGGTTGGCCACGCCTAAAGCAAAAAAGCAGATGCCAAACTATTCTAAGCTCCGACATAGTGGTGTTAGAACAGGTAAACCTAGGTATCGAATTAACGAATGGAGCAATGTTAAAAACAGTAGCTTGCGTTTCGAAAGCATCTAGGCCTATTTTCGATGTGGTTTTGGGAATCCCAGGGATTAATTTGTTAAACCAAACTGTAAACCAGCCTCGAGATTTTGCCCCCAAAGCTGCGAATGTGTCAGCCCCCCGAGCGCGTCAATCAAAAAAACGCGTACGTAAACAGACCCCGCCCAGCCCCACGGGAGTGGTCAAGTCCCAAGCGTCTCCAGACTCTCGGACGCCTAATGAACGGCAACCAATCGTCGTTCGGTCGCCAAATACCAAAGTTTTGAATGGGAGGGATTGCATTAAAAAATCCTCTGGCCAGCGCCAAGTAACACAGCAACAAGTGGAAACTGTCCACGCCCCAACGATCCTTGATTGGCTACAGTGTCGCCATAAGGTCAAAACACCTCCAAGATGTAAACTGAAACGCAGTTTCTCAGATAATGATGTGAGCCGAAGTGTGTTCATGTCCAGTTGGCCAGAAATTAACGAAACCAGCTTCGCAAGTTGGCTTGTGTCACAAAGTAAATCGTCCCCTAACCTAAAAGTTAGTAAAGACCGCTTGACTGATTTTAAACTAAATTAAATCGGTATGCCAGTAGTGAAAACTTGTAACGGCGGATGCTACGACGGGGTAGGTGCTTGTAACATCGCCGCTCGCCTGGTGTAACTTGATCTTCTTACTATTACTTTGGGGTACTTTTTGTTTCAAACAAGCACAACAGCTACAGTCCCGGCGTAGGGAATGGAGCTACACATGTCCTAAAATTGTAGGCTAACTGTAATAATAAGCGGTAACGCTGCCACCAAGGTGGGAAAATTAGGCTAGCTAAGCTAAGTTTAAGATAATTGTCTTACAAGTTAACTTCTAGCGAACAACGAGCGAATAAACTGACGGACGTTTAAGAAAAACTCCTGGTTTTTATTTTAAACAAACATGAATAAAAATATCGCACTACAAATACATTTGGTAACTTTACACCTAGTTTAGGTTATAAAATACAGGGGGAATTACATTAAATTCGACACTAGAACAAACACGATGTTCAGTTAAATGAGAGTTTGGTTAGGCACCTGGGGATTTCGCAAAAGAGCCCCCTAAATTACAAACAGCCTCGGCTGATATATAATAGTAGACCTGGTTTACAGTTTTGTTTCAACGTGTATACAGCAAAGCATTAAACCTCCCAGAGTTGCTGTTGATAAGTCAACTCCTTAAATTATAGAGCCGCGGCTACCTATAAAGTGGACCCGAGCGTTTAATCGATGGAAACCCCACGAAGATCAAACCGTCCTTTGTTTACATTAAACTGCGTTTAAAGAAACACGAAAAAAATAAAGCTGGTTTTTAGTAAGGGACCGTGAACCCTTAAATTATGGCTGCCAACGACCGAAATGCCGTTTGGCTTGACACTCCATAAATTTACTTTCTAAAGCTACGAGGTTTAGTTAACCATAAACTATAAATTTTGACGTAAAGTCCAAAAAATAAACTTTTAAAGTTAAACTAAGTACGATACGAACCACTACCTTTGCCCGGCATGGCAACAATCGGACCGCGGCATCTCCACGCCCGACCGGCGTAGCGACCTCTAGCTTTGAGAATCCTTGAGCTGTGCTAACGAGTGTCTCTGGGTTTGGGGTTATATACTCATTACCGGAAGTCGGCGCGGACGCCGAGGATAGCTTCGGAGGGGGGGTGCGGGGAAGAGAGTCGGACATCTGGAGGAGGAGAGACTGACCCAAATCGGCCGAGCTGTCACTACCGGAAGTTGGAGTAGCAGCGCGGACGACCGGGGTAGCTTGAGCGCTCTGACTGGCTGACGGAATTGAAGTAGTGTTTTGGTTGGCTGGATTCGAATTGACAAAGGGAATCGCCGACTTGAAACTTAGAGGCCTGGCTTTGAATGTGCAAGTGAGTTTTCTACTCATAACAACGTGATTTTTAGGCCTATTAAAATAAACTACGACGTTAGGCATCGCAACTATTGAAGGAGGGGGGGGGGAACGAAGTGTAATGCACAGAATAAACATTTGACTTTGGGAACGGATTGCTATATACAAGGCATGTCTTTAACGAAGGATAGCTAGTTTGTTTACGTTTTTAGAGGTTCGCTACGGTCGGAGTTTGGACGGAGATGCTATAAAAAATTAAACATAAAATCATACACTGGGTCCACGAAAAATATACAAACATAAACATTGGAGCTCCGGTAGGGTTCATGGCAAGAAGTTAAGTTTACCAAAATGCAGTTAAGTGCACAAATCAAAAGATTAAATGTTCCAGCTAGTTTTTAAAGGGCTAATTGCAGTTTAGGTTAGATTTTAAACTGGTTTGAACATCGGACATTTTTCATAAATAAGCAAAGTCGTCACCTGTTACAAATAAAAAATATCGTGTGTTTTCAACATCTAAGACACAACTAAGCTGAAAAGTGTTTCGGCTTTATGCCAACAGAAATATACATTATTTACAAGTTTAAAGTGGAATCGCCATATAGACGATTTTTCTTCTGGTGTGGAAGAAAGCTGCCCTCAGGTTTTTTCTTCGATGGTGTTGAGGTGTCCTCACCACGAGCGTCTGATACGAGACCGCGTTTACAAACTAAATGCAGTTTTTTTTCCTGATCCCTTTTTACATTAGGACCCGATGTTTTGTTGTTAAACTTTTGTCTTGGATAAAAAAGATGATTTTTGTGCTTGATCACCACAATTGTGACTCTTTAAACTAAAATAATTGTTTTTTAGTTGAAACTAAGGTTGTAATGCTAACCTAACCTAAAATTAAAATGTTTTGCCAGTAGGGAGTAAGTAAAACCTTTAAACGGTCTCCAAACTGAACAACTAAAACTTGTGTAGTTTTTTTTCCCTAAACATAGTTTTTTTGTGCAAGCTGGTGCAAGCCACCCAGTTTAACCCTAGTAGTGTGTAAATTTTCTACAAGTTGAGTTTTTTTCTACACTAAAAACCCGGAAACCTAACAAACTAGTTTCCCTTCAAGTTTTTTTAAACTATAGTAATTGTACGCCGCTACAAAAGTGGCTACATCTATGAACACCTAACCTAAACACCAAAAATCGTGTTTATTGCTTTAAAGTCTGCAAACTTTAAACTGCTTCGTTGAACAAACCTGGATAGTTGTGTAATGAACGCTGATACTCTCAGCAGGTATTTTGTTTAAACATTAATTGTTAAAACACGTCATTTTCAGTACAAATTGACTGGAAATCAATTTTTATCTTTAAATATTTTTAAGTGGTATATTGAAAGTGCAACCACACCAAAAGGAACTTTCAGCTATTTCCCGTTTCGGAACTCTACACCTAAATTTTAAGTGCCTATGTTTTACTCTTTTTGTCACTATCAACGTGGGAGAATATTGTCAAAGACTGTAACGACACTAATTAAATATTCATTAGGAATATTCTACGGGGGTTGCAACTTGTTCCCGGTTGGCCCTTCTTGAGGTTTTTACGAAACATTTTTCCTGCAAAAAATTTGTCTGTCTACCCCTCTGCGAAAAAGGTCAGCACTGTAGTTAAAAGGTTGTTGTGTTATTATCCATAAAACCTCCCAGTGTTGTATAATATGTTTTAAGTTATGGGTACCATCTCTAAACCCTTCAGTGTAAACCAATTTTATGTAAAACAAGTTGTTTGGTAACCTTAAACCACTCCAGTGGTAGTCTGTTAACTTTAAATAGTGCTGATAGTTGCGCATGCGCTTATAGTACCCTCTATTCCGACCCTTAACGCAACCTAGGTCCTGAGGAGTGCGCCCAGGGGTTTTTCTCGAGGTTTTTCCAGATAAAAAAAAATAACTTTCTGTGCACGGCTGACTGGTTAGAGCATTAAATGTTGCGATTATCTCATTTGAATTAACGCCTACAAAAACCCTTAAACTGTGACCCTTTATGGTCAAAATTTGCGTTTTTATTTATATAAACTTTCGTTTGCTCCAATTTTCTTTGTGGCCTGTACGACTTTCCTGCAACAAGCAGCGCGGACAGCACTAAGTTAATTTTTGCAACTAGTGTCCCTTTAAACTTGTAATTTGTATTTACAAAAATTTCTTGAGCCACAAAAACGTCAGTCCCCCAAAAATATAAAATGCCAATTTTTATTTTTTGTAAACAGTGTATTTTATAACTTGTGGTGATGTATTTCACGGGAGGTGTATTCCTCAGAAGGTGTATTCCTTGGTGCATTAATAGAACTGACATAGAATTCACACTAAAACATCGGTCCTACTTTTAACAAAAAAAAAAGGACTGGGAAAAAACTATGTTTAAGTTTATTTATTTGCTTAACACGCTGGTTTTAATTTAGATTAAAATTCAGGCAACTTTACTTTACCAAACTCTGGGAAAAAAATCAAAGCTTATAGGGGGAACACTTTTACTACCAACCTTTAAATTTCTTGTTTCCAACTTAAGATTGGGGGAAGTTAACTCACGTAACTTAAGCCATTCGTCAAAGCTAAACTCGCTAACTTTGGGTTTATCTGACATGACTAAACTTTTGTTTATATCACTAGCTGACAAACTTCGATTTATTTTGCCTTTGGGAGGCAGGTTCAACGTATTTTCCGTTGATTGTTTACGCCAACAAAGATGGCGACAGTCCATCCTTTGGTCAAGGGAGGGGACTTGGGTCTCATTATCTCGTAATGCGTTGACCTCCGAAGTTTTTAGCAGACCCCTTTCGTCTGCGCTTGAGGACTTAACGACGATAGGCGGAAGCACTGTGGGGGTTTGGGGCTTGACCAATCCCGCGGGGCTGGTTTGATTACGGGGCCTTCTACGTTTCTTTGATTGACGTGGGCCGTTTCTGACGGGGGCGTAGCCACCTCGGCTGGCACTGGAGAAAAATCACGGGGCGTGGCGATTACTGGTCTGCGCTGTTTGGTTAATGATTCTAATCCTGTCACGCCCAAAACGACATCGTAGAACGAATTGTTGACCGGTGTAATGCACGCTACTGTTTTTAACACTGTGCCATCATCTAACTTTAGGATTAGATTTACTTGATCTAAGGTGAACACTTGTTTACACAAGGCAGTTTGACATTTAACCTTACGTTTTAAGCGTGGCCAATTTCTGGCGAGCTTGGCGCTAACTAGCGAAACTGTGCTTCCGGAGTCGCATAAAATATTAATTTTATTTTTCCCTATGCTACCGGACAGAGTACTAGCCTTAAGAATTTTACTGGCAGTTTTCCCAACGGGGAAACATGCGTTTACTTGCTGGGGTTTCGAGTTAAGCTCGGGGCATTGACTACGAAAATGTTGGGGAGAATCACACACGTAGCAGCGCCTAACTCGATCTTGATTTAGGTTAGTTTTTTCACTGCCACTAATGTTTATGGCAGGGTTCCCTCCAGGGTTATCTGCGTTCACACTGACAGATCCGGCCGGATTAGCTGTCGTGTTGTGGTTACGGTTGTGACCACGCTGTTGACCAGTAGGTTTAGAACCTTGGTTCGACGCTACAGCTATGGGCTGTGTTTTGGCTGCACGAGTGGCAGCTTCGGTAGCAATCTGTTTATTGCGGGTTGTGAACTCGTCACAAAGCTGTGCCGCTTCGGCCAGAGTTCCTAATCTTACTTGATCAGGGATCCACTTTCTGAGATGGGTTGGACACGATTTATAAAAGTGTTCCAATAACACTAGGTTGACAAGTTTGTCGTAGTCACGGTTAACTTTAGCCAAAGTAACCCAACGAGTGAAAAGAGTTTCTAACTCAAATGCATAATCCTGGAATTGCATTTCCACACCTTTTTCGAGAGAACGAAATTGCGTTTGCAAAGACTCTTTAGTCTGTACAAAACGGGCAAGCAATTTATTTTTGACTATTTCGTAATCCTGCATTTCAGCGTCTGTTAGCTGATCACAAACTTTAATAAAGACCTCACCGACGAGGGGTTGTAACGCCGTGACCCATTGGTCTTTAGGAATCTTTTGACTAGTTAAAGTTCGTTCAAAAATCTTAAGAAAACTGTTAATGTCAGTATTGGGCGTCCACCTATTTACTAGTCGAACTATGTCGGCCACTTTACCATGTTTTGCAACTGGATTCGGGGGAGTTGGGGGAGCGCCGTTAGCTCCATTAGGAGCGGGGTTAAGATTTAACGTAGCAGCATTTAGCTTTGCTAGTTCGAGCTGCTTGTCCAGTTTAGCTAATTCCATAGCACTGGCACGGTCTTTAATTTGGGCATCTTGGTCCCTTAAAGCTAGTTCATGAGTTCGACGACGGTCGGCCTCAGATAAGTCAACAGCACGTTTTTTCTCTGCGTCTGCAATTTCGAGTGCTCTTAACTTTAATTCTTCTGCTTTTAAAAACAGTTCATTTTCTTTAGCGGCTAATTCTTTTTTAGAAAAAATTGCGGCTTCTCTCCTTTCAATAGCGGTAGGTAGTGCATCGGAAAGTTCACTTAAATCAAGTTTGCCATCTTCGAGAGCTGCTCGTAAGATTTGTTGGGATTCTGCTCTGGAATCACTGACTCTAAAGCCTAAGTTCAAACAGGCCTTCTTTAAGTCCTTGTTTGTGATATCACGAATGATTTCATCTAATTCTTCCATTTCGGACATTTTGAGTCTTAATGGGTAACGTGGTTTCAAAATAAAGCTTTTATAAATGAAACAAAAATTAAAAGCAGCCGCTTAAAATTTAACGTTACTTTTGAGCAGAGCGAATTATTTAAAAGACTTCTCTCCCAAATCCAGTAAGATTGTACAAAAAAAATACACTTCTAAAACCTCCAGCACTCTGGTATATGAATAGCTAAATTGCATAAATGCTATCAACTACAACACTCGGCTTGGCGGCCTCTAAGCATATCTCATGTACACTTACCCAAGGGTACAATCGCTGTACGGTCAGTCTGTCCTTCCGTTCCACCGTAGTACGGGAAGTTCGGCACTGATTTTCACGGGAGTCGATCGTCACTGGTGGGCGGTCAAATCCACGGGACTCGGCGTTGCACGCAAAATCCACGGCTTGGCTGCACGGAGCGTAGTTTCCCTCTCGGGCCTCTTCTCCTACAGCATCGGTTGGGGTTGAGACGGCTCTTGACGGGAGGACGTCTACTGGAAGCGGCAGCGGCGGCTTCCTGGCGCCGGCAGTTGTTGGAGCTGCGGCGGGGGTTGTACTTTTTATAACGTTAGTACGACTTCTGCTTCGTGACTTTTTAGTTTGTCACAGGCATCTGCTTCGTGGCCATGTTTGGCTAGACCACAGACATCTAGTTGGAAGTGGCTTGCATCCTTCTAGGCATGTAGCATGGCAGGGGGGAAAACGCTTGACGGGAACAGCACCTGTTCATCCCACCGCTGCCACCAGTTGTAACGGCGGACGCTACGACGGCTTAGGTGCTTGTAACGCCCCCGGTTTCCCTGGTGTACGTGGAGTTTCAGCTTGAGGTTTCTACGGTGTTTATGACGACACTGTCCCAGCATGGGGGATGAAGCGCCGGTCCTAATTAAAGGGGCCTAACCTTAAACTGTCGGTATCGCTGCCACCAACGGTGGATTTAACTGTTTAACTAGCTAAAATCTAAAAATGGGCTACATATTTAATTTTACACTAAAATACAATTAATCAAGTCTAGCAAACGACTGAAGCTTAAAACTCTTGGTTTTATTTTTGCGACAGAGAATGAAAGTACACTTTACATTATAGTTTGCTTCTAAAAGCTTTTGAATACCAATTATTTAAATAGGCAACAAGTTTACATTTACATAAAGTAGCAAGTTTGAATATACACTTAGTATTTCATAAAATCAGACAAACACACTTGGTTTGAATAAAGTTTTAAATTTTCAGATTAGAAAAAGTAAATCATGAGTGCTCCCGGAGACACCCGCAAGACTTGAAAGCCGCAACTGATTAAAGTCTATCTGACAGTATGTTTCAACATGATCAACCGTCCACAGTTATGTTTCTAAGTTTTCCAAGCACAAAAAGATCAACCTCCCTTAGTTCCCTCGAGAACTGTTCTAAGTAATAAAAAGCCCGGCAATTTTACACTTAGGCATCAGTTTGTTTCAATTTGCCTTCCACAAAGATCAAACCGTCATTTAGTTTAGATTAAAAATCCATTTAAAATAAACTGGAAAGATTTGGTTTTTAGGAAGAGAACCACTCTGACGTTATGGGGAGAGGAAACCTAAGATGCCGCTACAGGCGTCTCCACCATAATATTCCCTAACTAGAGAGTTAAGTTTACAATTAAACTAGAATTTAGAATATGGGGGTCCTAAATTAAACTTTCAAAAGC